>JAJEJO010003472.1:285627-318876 GCA_020662805.1 Glaucomys volans | reverse complement strand
ATTCATACCCTTGGTTTGTATCTCTGCGCCTTCCTCAATCCCGATTACTCTTAAATTTGGTCTTTTCATGATGTCCCATATTTCTTGGAGGGTTTGTTCATGATTCCTAACCATCTTCCCTGTTTGTTCGACTTTGTTTTCAAGATTAAATATTTTGTCTTCATTGTCTGAGGTTCTGTCTTCCAAGTGATCTATTCTGTTAATTATGCTTTCTATTGAGTTTTTAACTTGGTTGATTGTTTCCTTCATTTCCTTGTTTCCTTCAATAATTTCTGTTTGTTTTTTTCTCAGAATTTCTATCTCTTTATTGAAGTAATTTTTTGCTTCCTGCAATTGCTCTATTAGCTGATTATTCATAGCCTGAATCTGCTCTCTCGTCACATCATTCTCTTCTCGGATCACTTTAATTATGAACATTCTGAACTCCCTTTCTGTCATTCCTTCTACCATGCTGTCTTTGGGTTCTCTTGATATATCATCTAGGTTTAATTGGGACACTTTCTTCCCGTGTTTTCTCATGGTGCTCGTGTATCTTCCCCTCTGTTGCTTGAGGGGTGTTTGATCAAGCGGTGACCCAAGAAAGGTGCCGTCCCACTACCTCCAGGTTGGGAATGATCAATGCTTCTGGGCAGAGGCAGCCTAGTGTTGATAGACAATTAGATAGAGCAAGGTGGTAGACTCTGGGCCTGGGTGTGGGCCTGGGCACTAGATCAAGTTGGGGTGGTGTCACAGAACTGTGCTCAGTGATGGAGACACTGGGCTTGAGAGCCCAGGCTGACCTGATCTCCTCGCTGGGGGTTCAGGCAGTGGCAGGTGGTTGATCTCTCCTGGGGACACGGTAAGCTGGCGCCAAAGGCCCTAAGCTCCCTGCCGGACCACTCCAGACACCACTGGTAGCCCCAGGAAGGTGGAAATGGACCCCCTCTGCCAGGGAAGCCGCCAAACTCAGAGCAGTTCCAACTCCCTGCCGGAGTCAGCGATCCCAGGGGCTCCGGGCCGACCTCTCCAGGTGCAGCTGGAGGCCCCAGGAAGCCGGAGATGGGCACTCTCCGCCAGGGAAGCTGCGGAAGTGGCGCGGAATAGTTCCCACTCCCCGCCAGAGACTGCGATCCCAGAGTTTCCTGGCGGGACCTCCCCTGACGCAGCTGGAGGCCCCAGGTAGCCTGAGATGCTCGGTCTCTGCCTGGGAGGCCACCGGCTGGTGCCGGAGCCGCGGCCAGTGAGTCCAGAGCACTGCTGGGGACCCGCACTCACTTGTTGGCTGGCGCAGACCCAGGTCGGCGGCTCCGAATCAGCTGCCGGGCCCGGCGCTCCCGGATGGCAGCTGCCTGCGGCGGGGCCGAGCCCAGCCCAGCAGAGTTGGCTCCGGAGCGGCGACTGGGGACCCCCTATATGTGCCTTGAATATAAAATCTCGTTGAGAGTCATATTCCTGCTGTTTGAATCCCGAGCAAGTAGGAATCCACGGAGCAAGTAGGAATGCAGCCTTCCTCTAGCCCGCCATCTTGGATCTCTAAACTTTCTCTTTTTAATTACTTTTCGCTTGCACTGATTTTAACATATCCCTTTTATTATCTTTGAGTTTATATTGTTATTTATTTTTTAGCTCATTGATTTTAGAGCCTCTCGTTCATTAATTTTCAATCTTTTTAATAAATGCACTTAAGGCTGTAAATTTTTCTCTGCGTGTGCATTTGGCTGCAAATCACATGTTTTGAAATGTATTACTCTCATTTTTATCCATTTCTAAATGCTTTTTATTGTGGTAAAAAAAACATAACATAAAATATATTATCTTAACCATTTTCAAATGTACATTTCAGTCATGTTAAGTATATCCACATAATTGTGAAATGCATCTCCAGAACTTTTCACTGTGTAAATTGTAAACCCTGTATTTATTAAATAGCTCCCCTTTTCTGCCTTCTACTTCCTTTTTCTTTGAATTTGACTACATTAGATACCTCATGCAACATTTGTCCTTTTGTGGCTGACTTATTTCACTTTTTGTAATGTCCTCAAGGTTCATCCATGTTTTTAGCATATGACAAAATTTTCTTCATTTTTAAGGAGGAATAACATTGTATCCACATATCACATTAGTGCATATTTTTATTCATTCTTTTTAGTTATACATGACAATAGAATAGACTATGACATAATTCTAAAAGCATGGGACTATATTTTGTTCTAATTCACATTGGTTTAACTATTTCTTTGTGGTTGGACTTTTCGGGTTGCCTCTACAGCTTGACTATTGTGAATGGTAAGTTATAAGGATGGATGTGTAAATTTCTTTTTCAGCTGAGCTAGGTGGCTGACACCTGTAATCCCAGCATCTAGGGAGGCTGAGGAAGGAGGATTGCAAGTTCAAAGCCAGTCTCAGTAACTTAGTAAGACATTAAACAATTCAGTGAGACCCTGTCTCTGAATAAAATACAAAAAAGGGCTGGGAATGTGGCTTAGTGGTTAAGTGCCCCTGAGTTGAATCCCCAGTACCAAAAAAAAAAAAAAAAAAAAGGTTCTTCTTCAGACCAAGCTTTCCACTCTTTTGGATGTCTACTCAGAAATGGAGTTGCTGTGTCACATAGTATTTCTATTTTTAATTATTTGAGGACCTCCGTACAGCTTTTCTTAGTGGTTAGACTAGTTCAGAATCTCACCAATAGTGCATAAGGATTCGTGTTTCTCTGTAGCCTCATTAAAATTTGTTCCTTCCTGTGGTTTTGATAGTCGCCAACCTTATGGGTGTGAAGTGATACCTCATTGTGTTTTACTTATTTCCTTTTGTCATTTTGAAGTGTTTAATTGTCAAATAAAGACCGAATATATTCGAGGTGTCTAATGTGATTTGGTATACATACACATCGTATGATTATCATGATCAAATTAATCAACACCTCCGTCACCAGGCACGCTGTACATTAGATCCCCAGAACTCATTCATTATAACTGAAAGGCTGTACCCTTTAGTCGACATCTCCTCATTTCCTACACCTTGGCAGCCACTGTTCTGTTCTTTGTTTCTGTGAGTTCAAAGGGATGTTTTTAGAATCTGCATATAAATAAGATTATACAGTACTTGTCTTCTGATGTCTGGTTTCTTTCACTTGGCATATTGTTCTCCAGGCTCATTGGTGTCATAAATGGCAGGATCCCCTCTAAATAGCAGAATAACATTCCATTGTATATGTGTTCCATATTTTTCCCCGCCTTTTTTATTGGTGTATTATAGTTGTACATAATGATGGGATTCCTTGTTACGTATTTATACATGCACACAATATAACAATATAATTTGGCCAGTATCACTCCCCAGCACTTCCTCCCTCCCTCCCCACCTCCCAGGCACTGTACCCTTTCCTCTACTGATCTCCCTTTGATTTTCATGAAATCCTCCCACCCCCCTCTTCTTTTCCTTTTTCCTCTCTAGCTTCCACATATGAGAGGAAACATACAACCCTCAACCTTCTGAGTTTGGCTTATTTTACTTAACATAATGGTCTCCAGTTCCATCCATTTCCCTGCAAATGACAGAACTTCATTTTTCTTTATGGCTGAATGAAGCTCCTTTGTGTATATACACCACATTTTCTTTATCCATTCAACTGTTGATGGGCAACCATAGTTTGGCTATTGTGAGTTGTGCTCCTATAAACATGGGTATGCATGTATCACTATAGTATAATGACTTTAATTCTTTAGGATAAATATCGAGAAGTAGTATAGCTGGGTCCTGTGGTGGTTCTATTCCTAGTCTTTTGAGGTCTCTTCATACTGATTTCCACAGTAGTACTAATTTACAATCCCACCAACAACATTATTGTGCTCCGTTTTCTCCACATTCCCTCCAGCATTTATTATTATTTGTATTCTTGATAGCTGCCATTCTGACTGGTGTGAAATGAAATCTTAGTGTAGTTTTGATTTGCATTTCCCTACTTGCTAATGATGTTGAACATCTTTTCATATATTTGTTGACCATTTGTGTATCTTCTTTTGAGAAGCATCTGTTTAATCAATCATTTGTCCATTTATTAATTGGGTTATTTAATTTTTTTGGTGTAAAGTTTTTTGAAGTTCTTCATATATTCTGGATATTAATCCTCCATCAGAGGAGTAGCTAGCAAAGATTTTCTCCCCTACTGTAGATTCTCTCTTCACAGTCTTATTTCTTCTGCTGTGCAGAAGCTCTTTCATTTGATTCCATCCATTTTTTAACTCTTGTCATTATTCCTTGAACTTCAGGGGTCCTACTGAGAAAGTCATTGCCGATGCCTAAAAGATGGAGTGTTGACCCTATGTTTTCTTCTAGGGGTTGCATAGTTTCTGGTATAATTCTGAAGTCTTTGGTCCATTTTGGATTGATTTTTGTGCAGGGTGAGAGTAGCTTCATTCTTCTGCATATGGATAACCAGTTGTCCTAGCACCACTTGTTAAAAAGGGTTGTCTTTTCTCCAATGTATGTTTTTGGCACCTTTTTCAAAGATCAGGTGACTCTATCTGTGTGGGTTTGTCTCTGCGCCTTCTATTCTGTACCCTTGATCTATGCATCTGTTTTTGTGCTGGTGCCATGCAGTTTTTGTTACTATAGCTCTGTAGTATAATTTTAAGTCAGGTATTGTGATGCCTTCAGCATTGCTTTTTTGGCTTAAAATTCTTTTGGCTATTCTGGGTCTTGAATTTTAGGACTATTTTTTTCTAGTTCTGTGAAGAATGTCATTGGTATTTGATGGGAATTGCATTCAGTCTGTATATTGTTTTTCATAATATGGCCATTATAACAATATCGATTCTTCCTATCCATGAACATGAGAAGTCTTTCCATTTTCTTGTGTCTTCAGTTTCTTTCTTCATTATAGAGGTTTTTCACCTCCTTGGTTAGATTTATTCCTAGGGTTTTTTGTTTGTTTGTTTGTTTGTTTGTTTGTTTGTTTTGAGGCTATTGTGAACAAAATTTTTTTCCTGATTTCTTTCTCAGCAGATTCATTGTTGGTATATAGGAAAGCTGTTGGTTTTTTGTATGTTGATTTTGTAAACTGCCAGATTTATTAGCTCTAGCAGTCTTTTGAGTTTTTTTTAATCTTCTGGGTGTGGCCTCATATCATATGCAAATATGGTAATTTGATGTCTTTCTTAATTTTTTTTATTTCCTTCTTTTGCCTAATTGTTCTGGCTAGACTTTCTAGCACTATATTAAGTAAGAGTGTTGAGAGTGGACATCCTTGTCTTGTTCCAGATTTTAAAAGAAATGCTTTCAGTTTTTCCCCATTTACTATGAGGTTGGTCTTGGGTTTTTCATATATAGCATTTGTGATATTGAGGTAGATATACCATAATTTTAAACTATGCATTCATTGGTGGAAACTTAGGTTATTTTAGTGTCTTGGCTATTGTCATCAATGACACAGTGAACATGGACATGTAGATATCTCTTCAAGAGATCCTGATTTAATTTTCTTTGGGTATACACACACAAGTAGGGTTGCTGGACTGTAGGGTAGTTCCATTTTTAGTTTCCTTGAGGAAACTCCATACTGTTTTCTATAATGTCAGTACTGTCATACATTACCACCAGCCACATAAAAGGTTTTCAATAACTCTGAACCCTTGTTGACACTTGTTATCTCTTGGCTTTTTTGATAATAGCCATCCTAACAGGTGTGAGATGATATCTCATCATTTTTTTTTCCTGGGGTGGGTACTGGGAATTGAACTTAGGGGCTCTCAACCACTGAGTCACATCCCCATTCCCTATTTTGTATTTTATTTCGAGACATGGTTTCATTGAGTTGCTTAGCACCTTGCTCTTGCTGAGGCTGTCTTCAAACTCGAGATCCTCCTGCCTCAGCCTCCTGAGCCACTGCACCCAGCTAATCATGGTTGTAATTTGCATTTCTCTGATGAATACTCATGTTGAGCACCTTTTCATACCTGTTGGCCATTTATGTCTTATTTGGAAAAAATATCTCTTTAGGTCCTTTGAATACTTTTTAACAAGATTTCTTGTTTTCTTGCTATTGAATTATATGAATTCCCTACATATTTTGTTTATTAACCTCTTATCAGATTTATGATTTGTATGTATTTTCTCTAGTTCAGTATGTGGCTTTTAATGGCTTTTCACTATGTCTGTGTGTCCCTTGATGCACAAAGTTTTTAAGTCTGATGTAGTACCACTTTTTGATTTTTCTTTTGTTGTCCGTGCTTTTGTTTTAATATCCAAGAAATCATTTTCAAGTCCAATGTCATGAAGCTCTCTGCCTATTTTTTTTCTAGAAGTTTTACAGTTTAAGGTCTTATGGTTGATGTTTTAATCCATTTTGAATTAATTTTTATGTGGTATGAGATCAAATTTTATCCATTTACATGTGAATATCCAGTTTTCCTAACATTTGTTGAAGAGACTGTTCTTTTTCCATTGAGTGGTCTTGGCACACTTGTCAAAGACCATTTGATCAGTTACACAAAGGTTTATTTTTCAGTTTTCTGTTCTGTTCACTTATTTGCTTTTGGCAATACCACGATTTTTTATTACTGTAGCTTTGTGATATAGTTTAAATTCAGAAAGTGTACACTCCATTTTTCTCAAAATTGTTTTAGCTATTCAGAGTCCATTAAGATTCTGTATGAATGTTAGGATGCAGTTTTCATCACCTGAAAAGATATTAGGATTTTCATAGGGATCATATTGAATCTGTAGATCCCTTTAGGTAAGGTAGTCATCCTAAGATTAAGTTTTGTATTCTAAGGACGTGGACTGCCTTTCATTGATTGGTGTCTTCTTTAATTTCTTTCAGCAATGGGTTATAGTTTTCAGTGTGCAAGTCTTTCATCTCCTTGGGTAAGTTTCTTCCTAAGTATTTTATTCTTCTGAATGCCATTGTAAATGGAATTATTTTCTCAATTTCCTTTTTGGACTGTTCATTATCAGTGAATAGAAACACAACTGACTTTTGCATGTTGATTTTGTCTTCAGCAAATTTGCTAAATATGTTTATGAGTTTTAACAGTTTTTTAAAAATTTGTTCAAATTAGTTGTACATGACAATAGAAAGAATTTTGACACATTGTACACAAATGGAGCACAACTTTTCCTTCCTCTAGCTGAACATGGTGCTGAGTCACACTGGTAGTGTAATCATACATGCATATAGGGTAATAATGTCTGTCTCACAGTCCTTTCCATCCCCACATCTCTTCCCCTCCCATTCACTACCCTCTGCACAATCCAAAGTTCCTTCATTCTGCTCCCCTCCTCCCATTATGGATTAGCATCCACTTATCAAAGAAAACATTTGGCCTTTGGTTTTTTGGGTTTGGCTTATTTCACTTAGCATGATATTCTCCAGCTCCATCCATTTACCTGCAAATGCCATAATTTCATTCTTCTTTAAGGCTGAGTAATATTTCACTCTGTATATATACCACATTTTCTTTGTCCATTCATCTGTTGAAGGGTATCTAGGTTGGTTCCATAACTTAGCTATTGTGAATTGAACTGCTATAAAACATTGATGTAGTTGTGTCACTGTAGTATGCTGATTTTAAGTCCTTTGGGTATAAACCAAGGAGTGGGATAACTTGGTCAAATGGTGGTTACATTCCAAGTTTTTTGAGGAATCTTCATACTGCTTTCCAGAGTGGTTGCAAACAATTTGCAGTCCCACCAGCAATGTGAGTGTAACTTTTCCCCCACATCCTCACCAACACTTATCGTTGCTTGTATTCTTGATAACTGCTATTCTGACTAGAATGAGATGAAATCTTAGTTTTGATTTGCATTTCTCTAATTTCTAGGAATGATGAACATTTTTTCATTTGTTTGTTGATTGATCATATTTCTTCTGTGAAGTATCTGTTCAGTTGTTTTGCCATTTATTGACTGGGTTATTTCTTTTTTTTTTTTTGGTGTTTTTTCGAGTTCTTTATCTATCCTGAGATTAATGCTCTATCTAGGTGTGTGTGGTAAAGATTTTCTCCCAATCTGTAGGCTCTCTCTTCACATAATTGATTGTTTCCTTTGCTGAGAAGAAGATTTTTAGTTTGAATCCATCCCATTTATTGACTCTTGATTTTACTTCTTGCACTTTAGGAGTCTGGTTAACTGTTATCCAGATTTAATGCAATTCCTATTACAATCCCAATGACATTCCTTTATTTTATTTATTTATTTTTTTGCAGTGCTGGGGATGGAACCCAGGGTCTTAGTGCTTGCAAGGCAAGCACTCTACCAACTGAGGTATATCCCCAGCCCCAATGACATTCTTCATAGAACTAGAAAAAGGAATCATGAAATCTATTTGGAAAAATAAGAGACCCAGAATAGCCACAACAATCATTAGCAAGAAGAATGAAGCAGGAGGCATTACAAAACCAGACATTAAACTATACTAGAGAGTAATAGTAACAAAAAAAGCATGGTATTGGCACCAAAATAGACAATAGACCAATGGCACAGAATAGAAAACAGAGACAAACCTATATAAATATGGTTATCATACTAGACAAAGGCAACAAAAACATACATTGGAGAAAAGACAGCCTATTCAACAAATGATGCTGGGAAAACTGGAAATCCATATGTAGTAAAATGAAATTAAACCTCTGTCTCTCACCCTGCACAAAAATCAACTCAAAGTGGATTAAAGATTTAGGCACTAGAACAGAGATCCTGCGCCTAATAGAAGAAAAATTAGGACCAAATCTCTACTATGTCAGCTTAGGAATTGACTTTCTTTTTTTCTTTTCTTTTTTTTTTTTTTTAGAGACTCTGTAAGGTTTTCTACATATAAGATCATGTCATCTGCCAACAGGAACAATTTAACTTCTTTCTTTCCAACTTGGATGCCTTTTATTTCTTTGGGTTTTGCCTAATTTCTCTGGCTAAGACTTCCAATACTGTGCTGTGTTCAACAGAAATGAGAGGAGTGGGCACCCTTGTCTTGTTTTGATCTTAGAAGAAATGTTCTCAAGTGTTTTCTACAAGGGATGATGTTTACTGTGGATCTTTATTGCATGGAGGTAGTTTTCTTCTATTCCATTTGTTAGTGTGTTTTATCACAAGTGTTAAATCTTTTCAAATGCTTTTTTCTGCATCTGTTGCAGATAAGATTTTTATATTTCATCCTGCTAATATGATGTATCACATTTATTGGCTGTTGCACTGTGGGCCTGAGAGTGGGGGACAGAAAGGAAGAATGGTGGATAGAAGTTTGTCTGAGCAAAGTTGTTTCAAGAGTTTTCCTTACATGTCAGTAAAGAATGATTACAAGTGCTATCTCCCATCTTGATTGTTCTTGATATATAGTGCCCTGTGATAAAAAGACCTTAATCATTCTCTTAGTGACTGAATTTGATTCATCTGTATAATTAGGATCAAAGCAATACAGTTTGTGCTTTCTTTTCTATTGTCACTTCATTTATAGTGTGAGACGTCATGTGTCACAGAACCATTGCTCTTAACTATGATCTTTGGAACAAAATTTGCATCATAGATGATCAGAAAATCAGGCTATAAAGGTCTGGGTGGAGACTGGGGAGAGAAGAGACTAAGGCCTTGGACCAGAAACCAGTGTGGGGCTTATTGAGTTCTCCTCTACCTATTGTAATCACAAAATATGGTCTACACTATACACTTAAAAATATAATCTTTTGCTTACTAAAGCAACCCTGTGATTGACAGGGGAAATGTCAGGTTGTTTTTTTTATTAAGGAATTGGAGTTGTTATTGGATGCATGCCTTGTTCATTTATTGCTGTATGGACATGTGTTGGTGTGTGCCAAGATTTGACATTGGGGTGAATTAAACATACTGGCTGTGTGGAGAGGCAGGTATGGTGATGGGGGCAGACTGCTGATGGTCCACAGGATGTTATGGGCTCAACACTGAAGAAAGATGGTGCTGGAAATAGGGATTGTTGTGGGGATAAGAGAATGGGCAACTACCCAGCTGTGGGCACTTTTTGAGTAATAAGGGATGAATGAGAAGGCCTTAAAGTGTGAGGCATTGTTTCTGGAGGCAAGGAGGGTGGGGAAGGAAGGGTTTTAGGCAGAGGGAACAGCAAATGTGGACTGGAGCAGAGCTGGAGTCTGGTGCTTATGGACAGCATAGAGGGGCAATGCAGAGAGGCTGAGCCCTGGAGCCGGTGGGCAACTATTGGTGCTAGAGCCCTGGGCTTTGTCCTTGTATCCTAGCCAGTGTGTCTTCCACATGCTGTGCATTCCAATGAGCTCCATCATCAGGCATGTACACAGAGAAGAATCTCAGTGAATTTTACTCAATGGACAACTCTTGATTTCCCTTTTCTTTGCTCCTGCCCAGTCCTGGTGCTCTGCTCTAGTTCTAGGGTCAGTCCTACCTTGAGATATTTTGGCTTGTTAACAATAAAATCCCTTAGATTATTTAAGACAGTGGAGAGTCAGATTTGTTTGTTTATTTGCAGTACTTGGGATCAAACCCAGGGCCTTGTGCATGCTAGGCAAGCACTGTATCACTGAGCCATATGCTCATCCCCAGGGTTTTTTGTTTTGTTTTGACATGCAGCCAAAAGGGTCTTGAGGAGCCACTGGACGAGTAGCTACTACCTCCAATACAAGGCCCTTTGAGAAAATAGCATTGAAGGAGATTTAGGCATTAAGGTCCATGTGAATCTAACATATTTGGGTATGCAGAGCAGGCTCAGGTGATTTCCTAAACCCTCCTAAAGGTGTAGAGGAAGTGAAACAAAAAGACATGCTTAGACTCACCCTGCAGGGGTCAAAAGTACCCAGGTTTGCACAAGGGTATGAAGGAGACAGTACAGCCAAAGTTGACCTTTGAGGTCAATGAATAGTCTATGTTCTGACCATACAGATTGATAAATCTGTCTTTCTTTATGAGGAGCTAAAAATTCGGGAGGGGAGTCAGAAGGCAGAATAATGAGATCAGAAAAGTTCTTCAATTGGAATTTTGCTTTAAGAGGAAGGAGTTTGTACTAGAAGAAGCTGAGGAGTAGGTATCAGAAGAAAGCTGAGTTCCATGAACAATAGGACCAGGCCCCCAGAAAATAGCCATCTAAATGAGGACCTGTGGCCCCTTTGCCTGGACTGTAGCCCACCTGGTAGCATCTGGCTAAGCTCAAGGAAAGGGAGGAAGAACCTCCTGGGCTCCCGGCTGCCTGCTTTACTATTTCTTAGGCTTGTTTCTCAACATGTGGTCTGCAGTCTGGGAGCATTGGCAAGACCTGGGAGTTCCTTTTAAATCTGAATCTGCATTTTATCAAATCCTCAAGCAGTTTGTTTCACACTAAGAGTTGAGATGTCCTGCCTTGGAGGACCTTTGGGTTTTGCTGCAATCCTCTGGTTTCTTGTTTGTTTTCTTGTTTAGCTCAGACACTCCCCATAGAAACATCTTCTCAGCACACTACAATAGAGACAGCTAGTCACTACTGTGTTGTACAGAGGGTGAAGTGGCCCTTTGGAGGGCAGGGAGTAACTGATACTTGCACCAGAAGGAGACAGACTGAGAGAGGGGCCTGGGGTGGGACAAGGAGGCTATACCTGGTGGGGAATGCCATGGTCCTAGGAGCCAAAGGGATAGGGCAACCTCATAGCACCGACCCAGCTACCAAGTGGGGCATCATCCTGAGTCTAAGTCTAAAGTCAGTTCCTCTAGGCTCCAGGGGGATTTTCAAAGATAGTCCCTTCACACAGGGCGCTTAAGTCTTAAATTTTGTCCATGTTCAAGACTTCAGTCAGGGCTTGAGTGCCATGTAAGGGATGGAAGATAAAGGTCAGTCCAACTCATGAAACTAAGAAATTGGCTGATGTCCTCACTCCCAGCACATCACAGGAAGAAAGCTGTAGGGATCTCCTTTTCTGCTCAGGAATACCTAAAGCATGAAGACTTATCTATATTACAAAACTTTCTCCACTGCAGCAGGTTAAAACCAGCCTCACTCCCATGTAGCTACTCACACTCCAGGGGTGTTACTGAGGAATTCTGCTTGGTCAGTTGCTCAGACTCATAAAAGCTGTTTTGTTGCTCCAAGTGCTGGAGGAAAGGTGGGAGGTGCCAGTTTTCCCTGTGGCAGTGGCCCCCAGGTTGGAGAAATTCATTCTCAGGTGGTTCTTGTGAGCCCTTGGGATCTTGTGACCATGCAGTTAAAGGTTTTAGATAGACTTCATTGTGGCATGAAGGAACTTGTTTGGACCCTTCTCTGAGGTCAGCACCAATGAATTTAGCGAAATTACGCTGGTGGCAACTTGACCATGTCCTTAATGTTAGAAAACCAGAGGGAAGAATCCTTCTCTGTAAGATTTCATTAAAAGATGGTCAGGCACACAATTTAGTGTGGAAAATGTGTGGTCTTGCATGTGTTAATGTAGGGAGATGGGGCAGGAAGGGCCAGGCTTGTGGAAACTCACCCACAGGACAAGCTGTCACCTGGGAGGCTGGCAGCTTCCTGTGTCACCACCCATGTGCAATCCTTGAGTTCACTGAGTCCCCACCCATTTCTCTGCTTAGATAGATGTAGCATAGCTCTGTGAGGGGACCACATGATACAAGAGAGTTGACAGGCTGGTACAATTTATTGTTCCTTTTATTCTAGTTTCTGTCTCTCCTCTCCACCCCACTCAGAAATACCTCCTATTAGCTTATTGGTAACAGCTACAGCCCCACAGATAAAGGTTTGACTCCTCTCCCAGGAAGGCAGTGAAGAGGAAGAAACCCCTGCTGGTCCACAAAGAAGTCCTTTCATCACTCAGGATAAAGGTAGAGTCAAGATGAAGCGTTCTTGGGCATGGGACTCTGCAGGCTACAATTCTGTGTACAGATAGCTAATTACTAGCTGTCTACTCAGCTGGAAGGCCCATGAGGATAGGGACTGTGCTGACTGTATGGAACCCTTTGTGCCCAACCTGGTGCCTGGCATATATATGCTCAATAAACTTTATGATGATTTCACAACTAAGGGACCTTAGGGTGAGAGGCTAAGCACAGCACAAAGGGGAGAGGTATTAATAGAAGTAGTTCTGCCTCCCGACCCATCTTGTTGGCAGGGAGCCCAAGAGGTTCCTCTCAACTGCTGCTGAAGCCTGCTCCAGGAGGGACCCCGTATCACCTGGCTTCACGGGGCTGCCTTCCCTCTACACACTCTCTCCTGCTGCAGACACATTTGGCTCTCTCCAGACTTTCCAAGCTGAAGACTAGCACGTTCTATCAGATGTAGAATAGAGTCCTTGTGTCTATCTGCATTCATTGGTTGGTGTACCTATTTTTTTCCATTTGGCATTCATTTACTCAGCGTGTACCCAGTGCCAGACCCTTCCTAGATGCCAGAGGTAGAAAGACAGACAAGACCTGTCTCTGCCTGCAAGGGTCACAGAGTCTGGACAGCAGGCTGGACACAGAAGCTAGTGGTCACAGGACTGAGCATCTGTGCTGGCATGGCCCAGGCAGGCTCAGCCTCCTAGATGCTGTGCTGGTGAAGGCTTGGCTGATGTTGACTTGATTGGATTACATGGGGAAGAAGGAAGCCTAGGCAAGGTGATCAGTTCTCAAGCAGTGTGGATGTGAAAACTGAACAAGTCCAAGAAGGTTCTATTCAGGGTTCTCCTGGATGTAAGGAGCAGAGGCCCCTTTGCATAGAGAAGCCTGTCTGTGGACTTCTGGAAGGAGGAGGGGAAGCTCAGCTCAGTCTCAGACCAGAGCAAGCACCCAGAGGTCAAGATTGAAGGCTCTTCCTTCTAACCCTCAGGGTTTATACAACCTCCCTCCTCTCAAGTTCACTCTGAGCATCTGCTCCACCCAAGAGCCCCAACTCCCTCATACCTAGAAGTGTGTTGCTCTTTAACAGTCACCAACCCCACAGCTCCAGTTGTTGGTGATCTCTCAGCTTTAGCATCTGGCACCACTTCAGCTCATCTCTGGTGGAACCCTTCCTACCACACCTTAGAATATATATCAGCCAGTTGATGCTTTCTAGTCCAACCTGTATGTTTAAGAGAAGGGTCACAAACCCTTCACCCCAAAGCCAGGGTCTTTGGCCTGGCAACAGAATGGTTCCAGCACTGAAGGCCTAGGTTCTTCCCAGCTAAGCACTTCCCCACTGTCAACATGGAAGTCTCTATATAGTGAGAAAAAGATGCACACACAGGAACAAGGAATAGGGGCAGGAGAGCATGGGTCAAAGTTGCAGGAGACAGAGACAGAGAGAAACCTGGAAAAGCCAGGGATTTGAAGGAGGGAGACTTCTAGGCCCCCAGGAAGCCAAGCCTGTCACAGAGCACTGGGGCATGCCTACTGACTTGACCATTTTCTACCGTTATACCACAGCCTGAGTCGCATATAAAGGAAGAAGTTTATTTGGGATCCCAGTTTTGAAGGTGCCAGCATCTGCCCAGCTTCTGGTGAGGGCCTAAGGGGCATCAACCAGTGGTAGAAAGTGAAGGCGGGTGCCTGTAGGAGGGAAAACAGAGGGGCGACTTTGCTTTATAGCAACCTGATTGACAATAACTCATCCAGTCCTGTGAGAGCAGTGTGTCTGTGAGTAGGCACTGATCCACTCATGAGGGCTCAGCACTCATTCTCCAAACACCTCCCATCCCCATGGGCCCCACCTCCCAATATGGTGGCATTGAAGAATTAGGGCTCCAACACATGAACTTCTGGGGATACAATCCAACCATGGAACCTGGCTCCACCTCATTCCATCCCTTGAGTTGATCGATGCTCAGTGCTCAGTGGGAGGGTAACCTGCCATAGGAAGAAGGGTGTGATGATTAATTTATGTGTGAACTTGGCTAGGCCGATGGATGTCCAGATAGCTCATTAAACATTATTTCTAGGTGTGTCTGTGAGGGTGTTTCTGGAAGAGATTAACATTTAAACCAGGAGACTGTATAGGGAAGCAACTCTGGCCAATATGGGTGGCCAATATGGATTCACTGAGGTCCAGAATAGAACAATAAGGCTGAGGAAGGGTGAATGCATCCATCCTCTCCTGCTCCCAGACATTCCTTGGCTCCAGGCTTTGGACTTGGGCCAGGACTTCCACCAGTGACCCCCTGGTTCTTAGACCTTCCAACTTGCACCATAGCTATATCACTGCTTTCCATGGTCTCCAGTTGCAGACAGCAGATCATGGGACTTCTCAGTCTTTATAATTGCATAAGCCAATCCCTCATAATAAATCCCTTTCTTTATATCTGCATATATACTATTGGTTTTGTCTCTCAAGGGGGAAAGCAGGCAGGTGGGTATATATGAAGATAGCAGGGGAAAGACAGGCACTGTGAGGTCAACAAGCCATTCACTTTTTCTCCCAGGCGCACAGGAAAACTGCACTTCCCAGTGTTCCCTGCTTCTGGGTGGAGCCATGTGATGAGTTCTGGCCAGTGAAATATCTCCGATGAACTCTTTAGCTGTCCTTCAGACACCCAAAGGTAGAGGACCCAGCTAAAGATTGTAATAAGATAGAGGAATCACAAAATGGGAGAGGCCACCTGTATTAGTCAGCTCTTCATTGTCCTAACCAAAATATCTAACATAAACAACTTTAAGGAAGAAGGCTGTATTTTGGCTTGTGGTTTCATATGTTTCAAGCCATGGTTCACTGGCTCCCTTGCTTTGGACCTGAGGTGAGGCAGAACATCATGGTGGAAGGGTGAGGTGGAGAAAAGCTGTCAGCTCATGGCAGCCAGGAAGCAGCAAGTGTGTGTGTGAGAGAGAGGAAAGATGGGGCCCAAGAGAAGATAAACCCTTCTAGGGCACACCCCAGGGACCTACTTCCTCCACCTAGTCCCTACCTCCCAGTAGTCCAAGCAGCTGTCAGTGGATTAATCCATTGATAAGGTCAGACCTCTCCTCATCTAATCACTCCCCCAAAGCTGCATTGAGGACCACACCTTCAACACATGAGACTTTGGGGGGCATTCCAGATCCAACCACAGCACTACCCAACCAGGAACAACCACTGTATGCAAGAGAGAAAAAAACACCACTGTTGTGGTAAGCCACTGAAATTTCAGTTTGCGGTAGGTGTTAGTCCATCCTGACTGATAAAGGAACCAGGAAAAGAAATGAGATCTTGCTGACATCAAATCCTAACATCCATGACAGTGACTTAATAGTAGGTTGTAAGCAATAAGGAGGCTAGTAACTGAGGCTCAAGAAGAGAGCTCCGTGTTGTTAGAGGAAGAGTATGTGCCTTTTGAGTCCTCAGGACCAGGGAAGAGAGAGGACAGCAGTCTTGAGAGCACGTGTGCATGTTACTGGCTGTTTTGGCAAGGTATTGCGTGAATGATGTCTGTCCCACATCAGCCAGTGTAAAATGCAAATGAAAGAAAAAAGAGACATTCTAAAAATGGGGGCTTAGAAACGATGCAAAAGTCAGTATTTTGAAGCCCCAAGTAGGGAAAAGAATAATAGTGTTTTTCTTTTTTTTTTTTTTTTTAAGCTTTGAGCTACAAAGGCTCAGTAACACCAATTGAATTAAGCTCTCAAGGCAAAAATTTAAATTTGTTCTTTCTGTTCAGGCTGGATAAGCGTAAGGTAGCTTCCTTTACACTAAAAGGCAAGGGATGGGGGAGAGATTTGAGAACTCTGACCAGGAAGGAGTTTTAGCTATGATTAATATCTGGAACTGAAAGCAAATAGATTAGCAACCCAGCATTTGGTGGAATTAAGTTTTGTAAGTTACCACAAGCCTGGACAAAAAAAAAAAAAAATTGGCTTTGTTCAAGACAAAACAATCGTCAGTATGACGGTGGTGGTGAAGTGGGCGGGGAGCCTGGACCACACATTTCTCCAAGCACAGAACATTTTGGGATCATCTCTTATCTGTCAGCTGCCAAGGTGTTTGCAGGGAGTTCCAAGAAAACAGGCAACTCACATGGGACTGAGCATGGTGACTCCCCACAGTCTTTGACTCAAAACCTCAGGATGTGCATCGCCACCTGGATGAC
The DNA here is from genome assembly GCA_020662805.1 of Glaucomys volans. Lineage (NCBI taxonomy): Eukaryota > Metazoa > Chordata > Mammalia > Rodentia > Sciuridae > Glaucomys > Glaucomys volans. Next base: position 301,927 of record JAJEJO010003472.1, on the reverse strand, counting down.
TAACAGAGACTTCCAACTTACAGTATTAGAAGGTGAACATCTGAGATTTGCACCTGAATAGGATGGATGAATGGACAGGTTTACTACCACCCCAAACAAAAAAAAGCTAGAAATATCTATGAAGCAAGGGCTCCTAAGGAATTGGACCTGAGGCACAAAGAATTGGGGTCCCTAACCAAGGGGAGGGAAAGAAAGGGGAAATATTGAGGACCGATATTGGCCAAATTATGTTGTAAGACTGTGTGCATGTGCAAATATGTAACAACAATCCTACTATTATGTATAACTATAATGCACAAATAAAAAACATGGAATTTTTTTTAAAAAGAGGGGGTCCCCAAAAGATGGGAAGCAAATGATGTGACATCCTCATGTCCCAGCTTAATGCCTGGAGGGGAACTTAGGGAGAGCTTAAAAGTCTCCCCAAATTGAGAAGGTGGAACTATAAGGCCAAGGAGGCTTGAGTTTGCAGGAGATCATCATAGAGGAGAAGTTGTAAAGATAGAATTCCAGAAATTTGCAGAAGGTCCCTCACAGCTACCTGAGTATTGAGCAGTGCATGTGTAAGAGAAAATTTCACAAGACAGGGAGAAAAGTACCACCCAAAAAGTGTCAGAGAAAAAAATCCCTGTAGCTCACACAAGAAAAAAGAGAATGCCTGTTTTCGCCATGCAGAAAGGAAAAATCATAATCAGATAGGATGCACAGAAATTTTTGCTGAGTAATGGGAAAAAATAGACCCAGACTAAATGTTGCTCTGGTTCTATATAACAAAGCTTGACAAGTCTTAAATGAATTAAACTGACTCATGACCTACAACAAGGTCAAGTATATTTATAGGAATAAAAATAGTCTAGTACCCCACAAGATAAAACTTAAATGTCTGGCATACATTTGAAGATTATCATGTATGAGAAGAAGCCCAAAGATATATCCATAATGAGGAAAAAATAAATCAATAGAAACTGACCTGGAAAATTAGACAAATAATAGAATCAATAGGTTGGGACCTTCACACTATTATTAGAACTATAATCTATGTCTTGAAGAAGAGAGATGAATGGTTGAACATATTAAGTAGAAGATGTAAGAAGCCAAACTGAATTTACAGACCTGAAAACTACTACATCCAAGATTAAAAACTGTATCAGGTGTTATAAATGGCAGATTAGATATCACAGAGAGAAGATCGTGAACTTGAAGATAGAGCATTAAAAACTGTCTAGAATGGAGCATAAAAAGGAAAAAAGTACTCCAAAGACTTATGATAAAATAGAGATTCAGTGAGTCATGGGACAATTTCAAGGACCCCAATGCACATACAACTGGAGTCCCCAAAGAGGAAAGAAGAATGGGACAAAAAATAATTATTGTAGAAGTAATGGCTACATATTTTTTAAATTAGATAAAAACTATAACCACAGATACTGAAGAAACCCACTGACCGCAGGAATAAGAAGCATGAAGGAAACTGCACCAAGCACTTCATAATGGAATTGTTCCAAACAAGAGACGAACAGAAAATGTTAATAATGGCTAGAGGGAGCAGGGGAACCCCTATAATATCAGGATAATAATATCAGTGGGTTGGTATTATCCTGATACTGTGGGTAAATAAGAGAGGTCAATTAATATGGCTCTGGACACACAATGGGTGAGGGTCTCAGCCGTTTCCATCCTTGATCCTGCACTGACTCAAGGCAGCTCTTTGGACCACTCCCTCCAGGGATCAGGGCTCCAAAGGACCTCTGGGTTTGCCAGAAAACAGCGAGAGCGTGCTGTGGTCTTGCCAGAAAGAGAGTCCTCACCACCGCTGAATCTGCCAGCATCTTGATCTTGGACTTCCCAGTCTCAAGAACTGTGAGAAAGGAATATCTGTTGTTCAAGTCAAAAGAAAAGAGAAGCCAGGCATGGTGGTTCACACCTATAATTCCAGCAACTCAGAGACTGAGGCAGGAGGATCACAAGTTCAAGGCCAGCCTCAGCAGTTTAATGAGTTCCTGTTTCAAAATTAAAAAATAAATAAGAACTCAGGGATGTATCTCAGTGGTAAGGCACTCCTGGATTCAATCCCTAATACCCACCCTCCAAATAAAAGATTTCCATGTGAACTTGGGAGGCCCCATGTCCCAGACTGACCAAAGGTCTACAAGTGTTCTCTAAGTTTCAGTTGTTTGCATACTACCCGTGACTTTTGCAACATTTACATAAACTTGGTTCCATTATTTGCTTACTGCTCTTTAAAAAGACCTGTTTAGCCAGGTGCAGTAGCGTCTGCCTGTAATCTCAGGGGCTTGGGAGGCTGAGGCAGGAGGATTGCAAGTTCAAAGCCAGCTTCAGCAACTTAGCAAAGCCCAGAACAACTTGGTGAGATCCTGTCTCAAAATAAGAGATAAAGAGGGCTAGAGATGGGGCTCAGTGGTTGAGCACCCTGGGTTTAATTCCTGGCACCAAAAAAAAAAAAAAAAAAAGAAAGAAAAAGAGACCTATTTTAAAAAACAATTTCATATATGCCCATGGTAAACGGAAAACCTGACATCAACAGAAAGTGTCCATAAAAATAAATACACACAGTTGGAGTAACGAGTGTGTTTCCTGTAGTACCCATAATACCTCATGCATCATACAGGAAAATGTAAACTCCTCCCAGCTCAAGGCTCCTGTGGCTCTGACCCTGCTTCCTGGGAACGTGCCCTGACGCAGAGCATGTCCCAGCGTCGTCATTCAGTGCCCGAAGTTATCTCTGTAGACCATGACATATCCTCATCATTTTACAAAGGATAGTGGTCTGGAGCGCCTGCTTCCACAGAGGCCTCTGATGTTGGAATAAACAGTAAATCCAAAGAGGAAGTCCCCTTTGTTATCTAGTCCCATCTGAAAAATCTCAGACTCCTTCAGAAGAATAGCAGTGGCGATTACATCGGGAGCCAGTCAACCCTGCCCCAGGCCCTCCCGATGCTCAGGACGGCGTCCCCCATCCATGTCCACTGGGCAGACACAGGGAGACAAACAGCACACCCTGACCCAGGGCTGGTCACTGCCCTTGACTTCTGTCCCAGAGAATGTCAAGAAGAGCCGGACAAGAAGGTGAAGCCAAGGATGTGCATGCTCACTAGGTCACATCCAGAGCAGAGAAGGGGTCAGGGGAGAGCTAGGTGGGCCTTCTGTTGTTGATCCAGGTGAGGCCTGTGTGTGCTCGGGCCTTGTGGGTTGGAGCAAAGCTTTCTGCACTAGCTTTGCATGTCTGGTCCCATCAGCTGTGTGACCCTGGCCTAATCCCCATGTTACTCTGAGCCCCTGTTTCCTTATTTGTAGGAGGAGGTGGCTCCTAGCCCTTGGGATAAGCAGGGCAGCCAGCACTGCCAGGCTGATCTTGCCCTAGAGAAACCAGTGTGAGACAGGGGAGGGAGGCCAGCACCAGGCAGGGGATGGCCCTGGTCATGGGGAACTCAGGGATTACAGACGCAGTGACAAGAGGGAGGAGACGGACCCCACTTCCACCTTGGGCAGCCGGGTGATCCCTGCTCCATCTTATGTGGGCTTCATCTAGACCTTGAAGCCAACCTTATCTGCAATCCCTCTTTCATAGAAAGATGGAGAAAAGAGCAGAGAGTGGGCAAGGAGTCCAGGAGGAACCCCTGGGCCTCTAAGCATTGTGTCTTTGTGGGTCCATCTCTTTGTATCCCTAACCCTGCTGGTCCTCCCTTCTCCCTCCCTCCTGTTCCTCTACTAAAGCAGTTTATTGAATTTGGAGCACTGGGTTCTGCACCAGCCACAAGAGCTTCTGCCACCCTGCACCCACTGTCTCCAGTTCTCTCAATCTCTTAATTTTAAAATCAACTGAGTTAATTTTATGTACTATACATACAATAAAATGTGTCCATTTTAAGGGTAGTTTTATGGATGTCTTAAAAATGTGTCCACCTCGGCAACCATGACTCTAATCAACACAGAACAGTGGCATCAGTCTGGGAAAGTTCCCCTGTCCCTATGCAGCCTGTTCCGGCCCATTGCTGATCTGCTTTCTGCCGCTATTGATTAGTTTAGGATTCCATACAAAGGAAATCCTACCATATGTATTCTTTTTAGTCAACATGACTTCTTGTGCTTAACATAATACAGAGAATTGGGTAGTTGATTCATTTTGATGACTGAGTAATATTCCGCAGTAGGCATTACACTACATTTTATTTATTCTTTTATCTCTTGATGGCTATCTGGGCTGTTTCCAGTTTTGGAGCTATTACAGAAAACACTATTATGAATATTTGTATGCAAATCTTTTGGTAGACATAGGTTTTAATTTCTCTCAAAACCTGAGTTGGATTGTTGAACCATGTAGCATGTATATGTTTAAGTTTATGAGACCATTCTAGATTGTTCTACCACTTGCCTTCCCATGATATGTGTACAACGCAGGAGTTTCACATTGCTCCACATTCTTCCCAGCCTTTGGTGCTGTCGGTTTTTAAACTTTAACTATTTCATTGGCTGTGTGGTGGCCTCCCATTGTGGTTTCAATTCACATTTCCTCAATTGTTAATGATGTTGAACATCTTTTCATGTGTTTATTGGTCGTGTGTGCATTTTCTTTTGCAAAGGATCTGTCTAAATCTTTTGCCCACTTTAAAAAATTGTGTTGATTGTTTTCTTATTGTTGAGTTAGAGTTTTTATATAATTTGGATACAAATCCTTTGTCTACTCTACACTTAAAATAGACAAATATTTTGAATATTATCTTCTGGTTTGTGACTTATCTTTTTATTTTCCAAATAGTGTCTTTGGAAGAAAAATTTTTAATTTTGATGAAATCTAAGTTATCATGTTTTCTCTTATGGTTAGGATTTTGTGTATCCTGTCCAAGAAATTTTTGCCTGCCCCACGTTCACAAAGATTTACTTCTGCATTTTCTTCCAGAAACTTTATAGTTTTGTATTTTACATTCATGTCAATGTTCCATTTCAAGTTAGGTTTTGTGTGTGGAGTGAGGTAAGAATTGAGGTTCCTTTTTACTTTTCTTTACAGATATTCAGTTGTTCCTGAATCATTTGAAGAAAAGATGATGTCATTTTTCTGACTGTGTTATCTTGGCAACATTAAGAATCAATTAACCATGTATGTTTGGTTTTATTTCTGAACTATCTGCTTCATTGATCTTATGCCTAAACCACACCCTCTTGCTTACTGTATATTTACAGTACATCTGAAAATGTACAGTACATTTGGAAAACTTATACTATAATTTTCCAAATGTGTTATTTTTTTAAAGATTATTTGATTATTATAGGTCCTTAGCATTTCTATATAATATTAATATTAGCTTGCCTATTTCTACAGAAAAGGGCTGCCGAATTTTGATTGGGATTGTGTAACTCAAATTGGAGAAGTATCAACATTTTAACAATATATGGCCTTCTAGTCCACGAACATAGTATATCCCTTCATTTCTTTAGGTTTTTTAGTTTCTCTTAATTATTTTCTTATAATTTTCAATTAATAAGATTTTAGATACTTCATAAAAATATCTCTTAAGTATTTTATATTTCTTCATGCTAGGTTTTTCTTAAAAAATTCAATTTCCAACTATTCATTACTGGCTTATAGAAATAAAAAAGATTTTTATATTGACTGTCTCCTAAAACTTCTCTGAATTCTCTTATTGCTCTAGTAATTTTTTTGTAGATTTCTTAGGATTTTCAATGTGCATGAGCATTTCATTTTTAAATAAAGAGAGTTTCACTTCTTCCTTTTTAATATTTGACCTTCTATTTCTTTTTCTTGCCTTATTTACCAAGCTAGTTCTATCAGTATTCTATTGTACAGAAGTGGTGAGAAGTAGAGCTTAGAATTATTCTTGGTACCTACTTTCTTCACTTTTTTTTTTTTTATATATTGTAGGGGATTGAAACCAGGGGAGCTTACCACTGAGATACATCCCTAGCCTAATCCTTTATATATTTAATTTTGAGATGGGTTATGCTAAGTTGCCCAGGCTGATCTAGATCTTGCTATCCTCCTGCTTCAGTCTCCCAAGTAGCTGGGATTCCAGGTGTGCACCATCGTGCCTACCTGTGGTATATTTCTTGATACCCACACCATGTAATTATTAGATCATATTGATTCTTCCTTTGAAATACACCTAGTCAGGTGAACTTGTATGTATTCTATGCACTTATTTGATAAAATGCAGAATGTCTGAGTCCAGATCTTCACTCAACCAGTTACTGGCTGTTTGTATTTTGGCAGTTGTCTAGCCTCTTCAATTCAGTTTTCCAATTTGTTAAATAGATTATAATATGCTCACTTCATGATTTTATGGGTGGGGAATTAGCCTTGGCTCAGGCCAAGTGCACACTAAGGGTAACTATCAAATTATAATCACCCCTGAGTGGTCTCTCTTGATTCTGCTGTCAACATGACCAGCAGACAGACCCCCCATAAAACCTAGGTCAGAACATGTCGCTCTCATTTAGAGTACTTCTGTGGTTCCCATTTCATCCAGGTTATAGTTAAGGGCCTGTCCATTTGAGAGGACTCAACAACACTCCCCTCGTCAGGTAGTAGACTAGATGGAAGGTAGTATCTGGATCAGAAGCTTTGTGTGAATTGTTGGGAGCAGATAAAGGTAGTTTCCCTTCCCTGTTGTTGAATTGCCCTCCCAGGAAACATATTCTTGCCCAGCCCAAGTTTGTCCTCTCCCTGAGATGACAGGTCCTTGTCACTGCACATGGGCTAGTCTCAAAGGGGTGCTGGGCACACAGCCTGTTCTTATGGGTCAGATCAATGAGCAGGGAAGCTGGGGAAACCACCACAAGGTATATCTGTGGAGCAACCCCGTTGGCTAATTTCTTTCTTTCCTTTTTGTTTTTAATTGGGAGGGTAATGGGGTTCAAACCTAGGGGTATTCCACCACTAAGCTGTACCCCAGTCTTGTTAAGTTGCCCAAGCTGGCCTCAAACTTGTGATCTTCCTGCCTCAGTTTCCAAGTCATTAGGATTACATGTATGTGTCACTGCACCCAGCTTAACTTCTGGATTGGGGTCAACTCTAGATGATGCTGGAGTGAGCAGTCCAGCTGCAGCCTGCTTGGCATGGAGGGCATCAGCTGTGCCATCTGGAGGACAGGGTCCAGGCATGTTTGGGGTCCCAGAAGTTGCCCACTAGTAGGCCCCTTGAGCTAGGTACCCAGGAGGCTGTGATGAACAAGACACAGCCCTGCCCTCATTGTGTTCACCATCTAGCGGGGAGACAGACATGCAAATGGCCAGTGGAGCAAACACTGGAGCAGCAGACACTTGGAAGAAGGTATTTACCTGTCCCTGAGGGTAAGTTGTGGGTGGCAACCAGGATGGCCGTAAACCAGTTTCTGAAGAAAAAAGGTACAGTAGACTTCATAGGGGAACAGGTGGGAAACTCAGAGGGTTTCCTTTCCAGTGATTCTAATAAGCTGAGCACTGTCACTCACTTCTTACCACACCTATTTCAGTGTCACCTGACCATCCCATGTGACTCAGATCCTCAGCTGGCAGCCTGGTGCAGGGTTGTTGTTCTGCTATCCCCAATGCACAGGGCGAACTGGTGGAAGCTGAGCATCCACCACGTGCCCCGTGCTGGGCTGGGTATTTTGCAACATGAGGATGCTTCATCTCTAGTGCTGCTCTGAGAAGTTAGGACTATTATATTAATTATAGAAATGAGAAAGTGGAGGCTCAGAGGGTTTGATTTTGTTCCAGGCTGCACAGCTAGGAAGACGCCATATCTGCCTTTGCACACAGACCTGTCAGCCCTCAAAGCCTGGGCCCTTCCCACATGTGTTAGTTAGCTTTTTCACCATTGTGACCAAAAGCCCTGTCAAGAACAACCAGGAGGAGGGAAAGTTTGTTTGGGGCTCATGGTTTCAGAGGTCTCAGTCCATAGATGGCCAACTCCATTGCTCTGGACCTGAGATGAAGGCCCATCATGGCGGAAGAGTGGGGTGGCTACCAGGAAGCAGAGATAGACCACTCCACTCACTAGGGGCAAAATGTAAACCCCAAAGGCATACCCCAAGTGACCTATCTCCTCGAGCCACACCCTACCTGCCTACAGCTGCCACCCAGTTACTCCATCCAAGTGGATCAACACACTGATTTAGTTCTCTTATAATCTAATTAATTCACTTCTGAATTTTCATGCATTGTCTTACACATGAGCTTTTGGGGGAACACCTCATATCTAAACCATAACACCACAGAACTGTGGGATCTACCTTCAAGTTCTCTAATGGTTCGAGCCATGGAAGATGACATTTGTGATGTCATCCTCATAGCTTCTGGGCTCCCAATACTGTAAAAGTCTGTGCTATGATCCTGAGCTCCATAACTGCCCCAAACTTAACTTTCCTTCCCTCAGGGAGACTTCTTAGCCGTAAATGAAGCCAGGCAGGGAGGTTTTAGGGCAAATAAACTATAGGGATGAGCCCAGAGCCCTCACCACCAGCTTGGTAGGAACAAACACTCTGGCCAGGCTCAGAGGAGACAGGCTGAATGGCATCCCTGCCCTTCACTGCAGGTGCCGTGCTGGGCCCACATCCATGCTAACCACTCTTCCCTTGTATCCAGCCCTTCCTGGTGCCTGGCAAAATGGAGAGGGGGTGCTTCATTAAATCCCTCACCTCAAAACTCTGAGGCAGCCAGAATTGCTGTGCTTATTTTATAGAAGAAAAGCAGGTTCCAAGAAGTAAAGTTATTTTGTCAAGGTCCCAGTGTCTGATTTGACCCCTGCCGTCTCCTTCCCATCCGCTTCTCGCTTCCTCTGACATCATGAGGAGTCCGAGACTCAGCAGCAGACCTGTAGCAGACGCTGCACCGCTCCGGGTATTTGTCTGGACGGGCACTCTGTTATCTGCCAAGCCCAGGAGTCTGCACTTTATCTGGGGAGCAAGGACCGTTTCTAGGACACTGTAACGTATGGCTCAAGAAAGATGGTGACAAAATTTAAGACAGGTCCCGTGGATGTTGTGTCCCAGTCCCTCCTTCACACCTCTTTTTCACATTTCACATAGGGTCAACTGTAGCTCGGCCAGGGATTCTCTTCCTGGCTGCACATTGTCATACCCTGGTGAATTTTTAAAAATGAGTAATGCTTGGGCTGCACCCCAGAGGTTCTGATTCAGCTGGACTGGGATGGGACAAGAATATTAAAATTTTGAAAAATCTCCTCTGCCCAGGTGATTCTGATGTGCCACCCAGGTTGAGCATCTTTGGTTTAGATGGCACAATTCTCTGCAGTCCCCACTTGTCCTCCAACACAGGCTTACTGACCCAGGAGATCCTGAACTGGAGTTCCAAGGGCAGGTGCAGGGGCCTGAGCCCCTGGAACCTCTGATAAGGGGACTTCCAAAGGCCACTCTTGCTGGCTGGACCATAGGGAGAGTCAAGCAATGTTTGAGGTCCCGATTTTTCCATATTTGGATGGAAGTCAAGTGCATCCTGGAAAAATTCAGGTAGCCTCTTCTAAGCTTGGGTAGCCTCTTTTCCTATGACTGAGGAATTTCAGTACTTTGGATTTTTTTTCCCTTGGAAATCTGACTTTTCAACCCTCTGAGGTTAACCACGTGGCATCTAATTTTGCAGCCATAGAGCCAAGGGCCAAATGATCAGGGTACTTCCTGGAAGTTTCCCAAGACCACAATCACCATCCTCTCCTTTCTTCCTCTGTTGATTCACTTTCTGTCCTACACTGCTGCTGGGCCCAGAAAATCATGTGACACCCTCTTTGAAGACCCAGCTGAGTATCCTGACAGAGTGTGTGCAGGATCCAGTGTGTGGGGAGGGGAGGTGTCTCCATGGGGCCAGTATGGGACATGGTGTCCACATTAGTCAGATTTGCTTTTTGTTGGCTTTACCCCATCTGCCTCCTGGATACATCCCCACTCTGCCCCCAAAGAAACCAGAAGTCAGGGGAGATAAGACGGACACTTGGAATTCACATTGGGCTGTGAGTGTGTCTGTGTGAGATGCACAGTGGTGGCTGGATTCACAGGGACGAGATGTTCTTGGGGACCTGATGCTCCTCTGGGTGCCGAGAGTCAGGGAGTGGGGGCATCAGAGTCTCAGGACGTGGTGCTCTGCTAACTTTTGCACACGCAGTCCCTCATCTGAGAGGGTGTTTCCTGTAAGAGCTTCTCTCTCCAGCGAAAAACTGGCCCAGATGCAGATTACAGGCAGGAGTCAGGGGAAGACACTTCCTTTCTTTTCACCTGGCCTGATCTCACTGGCCTACCAGGCAACCTTTCCTGAGCAGGAACTGGTGTTCCGGGAGAGGAATTCACAGTCCTCCAATCAGGAAGGGCTGGAAACCCTGACCGTGAAACACTGACAGGATGCTTTCTGTAAGCCACAGGGCTCTTAGGGCAGCCCAAGGAGCCCAGAGCAATGGAAGTGCTCTCTCAGGCCCTGAGAGCTGGTGGTTTCTTAGGCCTATGCTCTGATGGGCATATATCAATTATCAGACTGTGGCATCTTCTGGGTAGGAAATCTCTAGCTGCATGGCCATGTCTTAGGCACTAAAAATCCCAGCTGTTCACCCAGCGTCTGCATGGTCTATTAATTGTTGTTGCTTTTGGAGTTTCTTTGGTTTTTATTTTTTTTATTTTTTGAGACGGAGTCTTGCTGTGTTGCCAGGCTGGTCTCCAACTCCTGAATGAAGCAATCTTCCTGCCTCAGTCTCCTGAGTATATAGGATGGCAGGTGCATACCTCTGAACCTGGCTTCAGGGTCTGAATGAATCAATTGGTAACTGACTGACTCCTTTTCTGGGCTGGCCTTCCTCATCAGTCCAGAATTTCTGAACTCCTGGTTCCTGCCCCAGCACCCGAACAATCTCTAAGTGAGCACTGGCTGACCAGTGGTTGACTATTCTCTGGAGTCTCCACTTCAAGTCCTTGCCAACAGTGCACTCTTTGGGAGCATGAGAGTCCACACTTTCTGTTCTTCCACATGCTCTGCTGCCTTGATCTTCCACTCTACCTCCTCCCATTCCACAAGCCGCTCCTTACTCACCTTCCATCCACAGCAGCAGGTAGCCAAGGGCCGAAAGGGTGGTGGGTTCCAGCCTGGCCAGCTTCCGCAGGAGGCCAGCAGAACACAGGAGCTGGGTCTTGGGGAGCACTTTACCCCTGCCTTCTCATAAAGGGATGCAAAGCAGGCTACCTGGAGACCCTGAGAAGGAAGAGTGAAGATGCAGAGCAGGACCCATGGGGAAGAGGGGTCCATCACAGCCCTTTGGTGTTCCGGGAGGGTGTGGGCTGCTTCTCACGGGCAGCTCTACATCAGGGCCAGGAGCCTGTCCTCCATCATCGCACACTATGCCATAGCCCACGGCTGCAGACCCAAGCAGGAAGCTGAAGAGAGAGGGGGAAAAGGAGAGAGAGAAGGAGGAGGATCTGTGTGAGGCTGTGGAGGCCAGGGTGCCCAACAGGGGCTTCACCATGTTCCCAGTCTAGGGGATTCAGAGGTGGCCTGAGGAAGAGGAGATGGCATCTGATGGGGCACCCTCCTGCTTGCCTCCAGGAGTGGGATTCAATCTTTCCAAGAGTCTTGACCCTGCTCATGTGCAAAAATCATATGTCATTCACAAGATTGACAGTAAGAATATTTTCACCCCTTTTCCCTCTAATAATTTCCAGAAAGTAAATTAAAAGCAGACCATCTACTTAGCTATGGGCATGGAACAAAACATTCCCAAATGTTGTTTAGGAATGAAATGCCACAACCTTTAGAGTCAGCTTTGCTCTAACAGGATTAATTCCCTCTTGGATTTACATACTATTTAGTTCAAATACATAATTGCTGGGTATTTAATTCCGTTAGGTGCTTTATTTAAGAAACCCAGGAGTGGTACCATTTTGCTCAAGAACACCTTTTTACTATGGACAATTTCAAACATGAAAGTAAAGAAAATGGTAAAATAAATCTGTGTCCATGACGAGCTTCGATAATTATTAACATATGACCCATCTTATTTCATCTCCAATTTCTACTCCCACTTCTTCCCTTGCCTCTGGCCACTGGATTATTATAAAGCAAATTCCAGATTCATATTTCATCTATGCATATGTCAGTATCTCCAAGAAGTAAGGACTCTCTTCAGAAACCGAGTCACATGCTAATATAACACCTAAGAGCCTACTGTCATCCCCAGATATCGTCAGATACTCCACCAGGTTTAAATTCCCCAGTTGTCTCGTTAATGGCTTTTTACAGATGGTTTGTTGAAATCAAAATCTAAGCAAAGTTCACACATTGATTGTATTTGGTTGATGAGTCTCTTAAGTCTCCTTAAGATTATCACTTTTTTTTTTTCCTGGTCATTTTCTTGTTAAAGAAATCTGTAGAATTTTCCTTGTCCTGAGCATTGTTGATTGCACCCTCTTGGTATCTTTCACATGTTCCTCTGACCCCTGTCTTTCCTGACAATGGTATTTAAATATGGAGGTTTGATCAGACTCATGGTCAATTTTCTATGAGACCATTTCATAAATGGCGTGGTTTGGGTTTTGTTTTATGACAGTAGGAGTCACATGTCTGTCTCTGCTGTTGAGACATTGCTTACGGCAGCAACACTCCAGCTAGTACTTTTAAAAGACGACCATGAATGAGTGTTGCCTAGACTCATTATTACATTAGGGTGTGCAAAATGGCAATTTTCCAAGTCTATCCACCCCTTCTGAATTGATTAGCTAAAATTCTTCTACAAACAACTTTGCTACATCAACAATTTGATTACCCTGAAATAGAGTTTGTGCACGAATTTCTGATAAATACTAGCCTTTTGCCAATTTCCAAAATAATGAGCTGGTGTCCCAGTAACTGCCCAAGGTGCCAGCGAGATGGGTGTTAGTGTCTGGAACCTCACTCACTAAATCCACTAGGTTCAGGGATGTCAGCAGAAGACTTGCAACTCCCAGGTCAGCAGTGACGGGCTTTTGCATTCACAGCACAGCAAGCAGCACGCACCTCGTGTCCACATCAATTCCCCTGCATCCTGAGTCCCAGGAGGGCTACATGGTGTGGTCTTAAGTGACTGCTGCATACCCAGTGGTGCTGCCCAGCAGCTGAGAAGCACTGGACTTGGGAGGCAGGCCTTTGTCCTACAGTATGACATTGCTCATCCCCCCCATGAATGCTCTCTACAAACAACTCTGGGTAAGGAGAGGACAAGGCCTTGCATTCTTTGCATAACCAGCAAGAACAAAATATATTTAAAAATATATCTGATGTGTTCTATTCCAGTCATTATGCTTTTGGCATGCAAATGGTGCCACCTCTGGCCAGTGGGAGACCTTTTGATTTGGCTTCTGAGGTCTTTGGACCTGATCACAGTGGGCTTGTCTTCTAGTTGGACAAAGTGTTGGTTCGTTTCCTACTTTAGGCCCTCAGACAGTCCTACTTGGAGCTCTTTCTTGGGAGGTGGTATTTAGAGACACAATCTGGGTGCAAGGAGTGATATTGGTTTGGTATTGATTACATTCCTTTCAGAGGACAGAGCTAGGAAATAGCAATTGTTTTGAAATATGCCAACATACTACAATTGAAAATTAATATTTTGGATTAAAGTGTCAGATTACAGAATTGGGCTTAATTTTTAAAAATTTGTAATTATATTCATCTTTTGTCTTATGCTGAAATTTTTAATTTTTCATGAATGTAATTATTTTGTCTAATTTATAATCAATTCAAAACAATGCTATTAACATTACTATCACAATATGATTACAAGAGTAATCAAGTTAAGATTTCTTTGGAGTTGATTTAACATCTTTCTTTTTTATTTTATTTTTCAGTTGTCAGTGAACCTTTATTTATTTACATGTGGTGCTAAGAATCGAACCCAGTGCCTCACACATGCTAGGCAAGACTAATCTAGTAATCTAGTAGATTACCACTAATCTACAACCCCAGCCCCATATTTCTTTCTTTTTTTTTTTTTTTTTGGTACTGAGGATTGAACCCAGGGACACTCCACCACTGAGCCACATCCCCAGGCCTATTTTGTATTTTACTTAGAGACAGGGTCTCACTGAGTTGCTTAGGGCCTCACTAAGTTGCTGAAGCTGGCTTTGAACTCATGATCCTCCTGCCTCAGCCTCCCAAGTGCTGGGATTATAGGCATGCGCAACCACGCCCGGCCCATATTTCTTATTTGTAATAGTCAGTCAAATAATTATACTTTAAACTCACTTTAGCAATTCTCTGTATGGTTAAGCCACCAACTTGATATCCAGTTAGGTTCATTTGCCTTGCTTTATATTTGATTATTTGTTAGAGATATTTTCTTTATTTTTCATTTTTTTATATTTAATTTTTAAATTTTATTTGTTCTAATTAGTTGTACTTGACAGTAGAATGCATTTATACATTCTGGTAGATCATACATAAATGGAGGGTAATCTCTCATCTTTCTGATTGTACATATTGCAGGATCACATCGGTCATGCCGTCATACATGTACATAAGGTCATAATGTCTGTTTCACTCTACTATCCTTCCTACCATACCCCTTCCCTTCCCTTCACTCCCCTCTATCTAATATAAAGTAACTCTATTCTTCCCTAGCCCCTCCACTTACTGTGAATTAGCATCCACATATCAGAGAAAACATTTGGCCTTTGGTTTTTTGGGTTTGGCTTATTTCAATTAGCATGATATTCTCCAACTCCATCCATGGAAAGCATCATCAACAGACTAGACCATTTGGAAGACAGAACCTAGGAGATATTTTCTTTTGATTTCATTTTATATCATTATTCTATAAAACATGTATATGATTCCAACATCAAAGCTATAAAACAAAGTCCATTCAAAGAAGTTCAGCTTCCATTCTCTTCTAATTCCTTTTCCCTTCCCATATAGGAAACTATTATCATTTGTTCTTCAACTATTGTTGCTTTCCTTTTAAAAATAACAAAATGTGAATATTTATATTCCCACAGTTTTAAAGTAAAAGGTATCATACTATACACATGACTCTACACCTTGCTCTGAAAAAATTTAACAATATACATTATACCAAGAATGTATTCAGATACCTTATTCTTTTATGTGGGTGCATGTACAGATCCCCGTTGTCTTGGTGTCCTGTGGTGTAAGCCATTTCCCCATTGCTCAAAATGTTTATTTCTAGTCTGTTACTATTACAGTGCTCCAGTGACAAGTCTGATGATAGGCCATTTTGTATTATTTGCTAGTTTGTCTTTAGAGGACATTCCAAATTAGGAATTGTGGGCTGAAAGGGCAAATGCTAATGCAATTTTGTTAGATATTACCAAATTCTTTTCCATAGGATTTGTGCTGTTTTGCATTCCCACCACTGGATACATTTTAAAGAACGATATGACAGTTCTACTAAATATTTACAATGTATCAGAAATGACATGTTTGGAGAAGTGTAGACTTGTGATACAAATATTGTTATCATTTAATTTTGAGAGAGTACCAAGCTATTCCAAAAATTATTTTATCAAAAGACAAAAGATGGGCTGGGGATATAGCTCAGTTGGTAGAGGGTAGAGTGCCTGCCTTGCAAGCACAAGGCCCTGGTTTCAATCCCCAGCACTGCAAAAAAAAAAAAAAAAAAAAAAAAGGACAAAAGATAGCTAGTGCTGGTGAGGATGTGGAGGAAAGGAAATTTTGCTCACTCTTGGTGGGAAAGTAAATTAGTGCACACATTAAGGCAAATAGGATGGCTGTTCCTCGAAAAATTAAAAATAGAAATATATTATCTAGCAATCTCACTACTCACTACTATAAAATCTCACTCCTATAAAATCTGAAGGAAAGTAAATCAGTATTCTGAGACTTCTGCACTTCCACATTTGTTGCAGCTCCTATTAACATTAGCCAAGAAATGGAAGCAAACTAATTGCCCATCAACTGATGGATGGATAAAGAACATGTGGTACATATACACAAGGGAATACTATTCAGTCATGAAAAGGATGAATTTCTGTCATTTGCTGCATATGGACCTGGAAGTCATTATATGACATGAAATAAGTCAAGCCCAGAAAGACAAGTGTCACATGACCTTATTCACATGTAGAATCTAAGAAAATGGATCTCATAGAAATTGAGAGTAGGATGGTGGTTACCAGAGGCTAGGGAAAGTATGAGGAAAGGTTGACCAGTGGGGATTAAGTTGCAGTAATATAGGAGTCAGAAGTTCTGATGTGTGCTTGCATAGTAGGGTGATCACAGATAACAATAGTGGACTGTGTATCTCAGAGAGCTAGAAGAAAGGGTTTGGGATATTTTCACC
>JAJEJO010003472.1:95179-285227 GCA_020662805.1 Glaucomys volans | reverse complement strand
GCACTGCAAAAAAAAAAAAAAAAAAAAAAAAGGACAAAAGATAGCTAGTGCTGGTGAGGATGTGGAGGAAAGGAAATTTTGCTCACTCTTGGTGGGAAAGTAAATTAGTGCACACATTAAGGCAAATAGGATGGCTGTTCCTCGAAAAATTAAAAATAGAAATATATTATCTAGCAATCTCACTACTCACTACTATAAAATCTCACTCCTATAAAATCTGAAGGAAAGTAAATCAGTATTCTGAGACTTCTGCACTTCCACATTTGTTGCAGCTCCTATTAACATTAGCCAAGAAATGGAAGCAAACTAATTGCCCATCAACTGATGGATGGATAAAGAACATGTGGTACATATACACAAGGGAATACTATTCAGTCATGAAAAGGATGAATTTCTGTCATTTGCTGCATATGGACCTGGAAGTCATTATATGACATGAAATAAGTCAAGCCCAGAAAGACAAGTGTCACATGACCTTATTCACATGTAGAATCTAAGAAAATGGATCTCATAGAAATTGAGAGTAGGATGGTGGTTACCAGAGGCTAGGGAAAGTATGAGGAAAGGTTGACCAATGGGGATTAAGTTGCAGTAATATAGGAGTCAGAAGTTCTGATGTGTGCTTGCATAGTAGGGTGATCACAGATAACAATAGTGGACTGTGTATCTCAGAGAGCTAGAAGAAAGGGTTTGGGATATTTTCACCTTTGAAAAGTGACAAATGTTTGAGGAAATTGATATGCTTACCTTTATTTAAACATGATACAGCACTGGGGACGTAGCTGGAGGTGGAGTGCTTGGCTCGCACATGTGAGGCCCTGGGTTCAATCCACCACACACACACACACACACACACACACACACACACGACTCATGCACTGAAACATTGCTTGGTACCCATAAATATGTACAATTTTTATGTTTTTATGCATCAGTTTAAAAAAGCTTAGTTTCTAGCAAACATTTTTAAAACAAGTGGTATAAGAAACTGTGAAGTGGTCAGGTTATATGTTTTCCTCCTGGGTGAAGTGTGAGGCTTTGACATCGGGGAGACCTGTGCCTACTTCCTGCCTCCCCACCTGTTGGCTAAGTGACCCTGGACAAGGCCCTGACCTCTCTGGGACTCATGGGAAATTGTGAGATGAGATAAGGCATGAAAAACCCTCGGCCCCCAGGCTGGTGCAGGGGGACCACTACATGCGAGAAATTAGGATTATTGGATTTTTTCTTGCCAAGACTCCCTGCCCCTGCTTGTTCCCCATGGGTCCTGCTGGAGGAGGCAGCCATGATGACTCAATAATTGGAGAGTAAGTTTAGTCACTTGCCTTGGTTGCCCCAAACTTTTCTGGTTTTAGCTCAGAATGTCCTATGCTCCAGGAACCCCCTCAGTCCTGGACAAACTGGGACAGTTAGCTCCCCTACTGGGGAGACAGGCCTGGATGGAAGCCAGAGGTAGAGAGACAGAGGCCAGAAGTGGAGACAGGGGCCAGAGGTGGAGAGAGAGAGGCCAGAGGTGGAGAGAGAGAGGCCAGAGGTGGAGACAGAGGCCTGCGGTGGAGATAGAGGCCAGCAGTAGAGACAGAGGCTATAGGTGGAGACAGGGGCCAGAGGTGGAGAGATAGAGCCTAGAGGTGGAGGCAGAGGCCAGAGTTGGAGAGACAGAGGCCAGAGGTTGAGAGAGAGGCCAGAGGTGAAGACAGGGGCCAGAGGTAGAGAAACAGAGGCCAGAGGTGGAGAGACAGAGGCCAGCGGTGGAGACAGAGGCCAGCAGTGGAGATAGAGGCCATAGGTAGAGACAGGGGCCAGAGGTGGAGAGACCGAGGCCAGAGGTGGAGAGACTGAGGCCAGAGGTGGAGAGACTGAGGTCAAGGTGAAGTCTGCGACTGGGACCAGTTTAGGAAAGGTCATGGGCCTGCTGGTCTTACTTCAGCTGAAAACCCCCTGCCTGGTCACGACTGTTCCCTCTTACCGGTAACAACAGGGAGAATAGCGGCCGCCCATTAGCTATTCTGAAATGCAGATTTGAATGTAATAAAAAGCAGTCCCCTGCAACTGTATTCCATCACCCTTACTCACCGGGCCAGTCATTGTTTAACAGTGACCGAACGAGTGAGAATCTGGTGTTTGGCAGTGTGGACTCAACTCACAGCAGAAGCTTTTAAAGCCAGATCTGTGTTGCTGGTGCTGTCTCTCAGTGCCAATTTTTCATCATTTTCATGAAAGAAAAATGCCCTTCCGTGGACTGTAGAGCTCTCCAAGATGACCAAGAAGTAGGCCACTTGGCCAGAAAGTTGGGGCTTGTGCTGGAATCCCGCTACCCACCCGGCTCTGAGGGCTGCTGAGTCGGTCCAGGGCAGCGCCTCGGCCTCCTGCTCTGCTTCCTGGTAGAAGCTGGGGAACAGTCTCAGGCGTGGCTCCGCAGGCCTCTGAGGTTTGAGCCGGGTTGGGTTTATAACTTGAGTCATTCATCCCAAATCCCATTAATGACCTCTGAAATTTATTACTTCATGTTCAAAATAGCACAACGATCTTTCAGAGCCTGGCATTCCTTCTGCGCCTCCAGGGCACTCTGTCAATGGAAAGCCAGGATGGAGAACCTCGTGTGGCCTGTGACTTGCTCTGTGCTCCCTTTGATCTGGCCATCCCCCACTGCATTTTATTCCTGCAATTATAAGTGAATTGTGTCCTATCAACTCCGTGGGCAATGGATGACCACTGTTGATGAGCTCCTGACACTGAACAGCACCAATTTCCTTCCGTGAATCAAGCCTCCCCACTGTGGGCAGCCCCGGTAGGGTGACCCCAGGGAGGGCAGGACATCCACTCCCAGCCCCGGGTCCTTCCTGTTGCTACTCTGACACAGCCCAGGGAGGCACCAGGCCAAGGTCTGGTCAGTGCACTTCCTCTCCTGGGACTTTATTCTCCAAGAGAACGGGCAGTGCCAGCCAGCAATGCCTGGACTCCATCCACTAGCTGCAACTCCCGGAGCGGCTCAGAGGCAGTCGCTCTCCAGACTCCAGACTCCGGCCTCCGTGGGCTGCACAGCCGGTGGAGTGCATGGTGTGCTGGGGGTCTCAGCTCTTGGTGGACACATGGAGGTAAAGAAGGCCTGTGGGCCACCGTGACTGAGGATGTGCTCATGAAATAAACAGTCTGGCTCCTCAGAGCCTGGGAATCGAAAACAAATCATTTTTACAGTTAGCGAATTACATATTTTGATCAAGCAATACAAAAACCTGATACGAAATTCAAAATGTGTGTCATAAGGCACAGTGAAATCCAGTCCCTCTCCTCCCGTCCCCCACCACACACCTCTGTTTCCTTGCAGAGCTAACTCGTCCACTGCTCGTGCGAGTTACATTGGTTACACGGCAGGAGGCGCCACCCTGCTCCATGCCCCCCTCACTCTGCTCTTTCCCACTAACAACATACCGGAGCCTCTAGATGGCTTGGTGGGGAGGAGGTGGTTATGTGCTCTGGCTGGAAGGAGCCCAGTGTGAAGACTGGCCTCAGTGTGGGAGGCGGTCCTGGGGCATCGACTGCAGGACCGTGGGTGCAATTGAGTGGTCCTGTGGGTCTTTAGCAAAATGGCCCATTCTCTGTTGGAAGACACCATGTCAGAGACTAGGCAAAGGCCACTTGGTCATCTCATCTGAGGGTATCTTAGTGTCTTCGGTGTGTGTGCTTGTGTGTGAGTGTGTGTGTGTGTGTGTGTGTGTGTGATGCTGATGCCCACTGCCCCATGCAGGGTGCAGTGGAGTCGGGAAAATCAGGCCTTTTCCATCTTCTAGCACATAGTAGGTACTGCAGAAATATCCTCCTGCCCCGCACACACAGCATGCAGCCCACACTGTAGTCAGTCCAGTGGTTGCTTCCCACCTTCCCAGCCCTTGCTCAGGAAGTGATTTTTGTCCTTGTTTGTGGCCTTTGGTTTCTTCTCCCTGGAAGTCCAGCATTGCCCACGGACATTGTGAACGCATTTCCTGCCATCCGTTCCTGGATGGCATTCCCTCACTGCCGGACCTCGAGTCCCTTCCACAGACAGCTGGAATCAGCTGCCAGCACACAGCACCCAGCCCTTGAGAAGCTCATGTTCTGGGCAGAGAGTTGGGCAATAAAAAACCAGGAATAAACAGATAGCCAGTGTGTCAGCAACGCCATGAAGCAGATGATAAGGAAGCAGGGGGTGTGGTGGGGTGGAAGCCAGTGATTTCCTTAGGATGGTCTAGAAAGGTCTCTCTGAGGAAGACAAGGAAGGAAGTGGGGCATGTGGCCTGCGGTGCCTGGGAGCAGAGCTGGGGCAGGGGAACAGACAGAGGCTGGGACGAGCTGGGGGAGGGCTCTGGGGCAACAAGGAGCCAGTGTGCGTGGAGGTGGAGCAGGCAGGGGCCGAGGTGCGGATGAGGCTAAGTCCTTAGTGGAGGGCTGGGTTAAGGTGGGCAGATGGTGCGCCTGGGAAAGGACTCTGCATTTTCCTGTGTGAGATGGGAAGTGCCCTGGGAGTCTGAGCGTTCTAGGAGAGTGGATTTACCTGTTAACTCTGTCGCTCTGCAGCGGTGTGGGGAAGGACTGTCTCAGGTGGAGGCAGAAGCGGGGGGCTGGAGAGGAGGGTGACACCCTGCAGGGGTTGTCCAGAGATGGCGAGAAGTGGCCTGATTCTAAGAAGATACTCAAGGACCTGCTGATGGATGAGTAGAGAGGAATCATCGTGACCCCCAGGTTTTTGACTTGAGCACCTGAAGGTGGGGATGGAGGAGGCTGAGGTGGGGGCAGGTTCTCCCAGAGGGGCAGGCTGACATGTCCACGGCAGAACTTCCAATCATTCTTTCCAGCCTGGTTGTCTGTCTGCCCCCAAACAAACCTTCTCCAAATGGACTCCTGTTTCTTCCTCACACCAATGTCCAGGGTTCAAAACCACACTTTGGAGTTTCTTCAAAGCAAAGAAAATGCTGTCTTGATCACCGAGGGTCCTCCGGGCAGGGTCCGCTCTGTGGCGTCTCCTGAGAGAAGAGGAGCCCTCTGTGCTGCTCCAACCTGCCAGTGAAGCCTGCTCTTGTCCTTGCAGGAAGACCATCAGTGGCAAGTAAGCTCGGTTGTCACATGTAGACCAAAATTCTCCAATTTGAACCAGAAGGCAGTTTGTATGCTCTGCTAGGTGGATAATTTGTTAAGTGAGGACTTTTGTTAGGAACAGAGTCATCTCAACTGCAAGACGTGAGGAATTCAGACCCAGTCCTGCCACTGCCACCACAGCACCGTCCTTTGAAACAATAGAGGCTGCTGAAATGTAAACAGTGCCCTTTCCCCTGGGATGTCCTGCCTGGGACATCTCCTCCTCCTTTCTTTAATAGCTGCAGAACTCATCTTTCATGAGGAAGTGAAAGGTCCATAAGATTGGGGAAGGGGACGTTCCTCAAGTTTCTGCGTCTCTGCACATAGCTGCTTGAGGCTTTGTGCTGGTCACTTGGCAATGCTAACTGTCCATCCCTTGGTGGGGTGCTGCCATGCCCCTCTTCCTCGAGACCTGCCAGGGCTCTGTACTATGAAGATCGATAAGGACCCACTAATCAGGAGGCAAGTAGGTGTCCTCCTTTGGCCTGTTCTGATCAGGAGGCTGCTGGATTCAGCAGGAATATAAGATGGTGGCGTCTAGCATTCATGGAGTGCCTGGCCCTATTCTACTGTCTATTGACAGATCGATGAGGTAGATGATAACACTGTCATCTTGTCATCTTAGTTGAGGAAATCTAGGTTAGCAATATGTCTGAGGCTGCACAGTCTGGAGTGCTGGGACTCAGGTGGAAGCCATGAGGTCCAGCATGAGAGCCTTCATGGTGGTGGCTGCCATCGGCTAGGGCAGGGGACAGGCAACACATGGTGGGGCACCAGCCATCCTTTCACCTTCCCTACATACTTCCATACGTTCTGGAATTGTGCTGCTATCAACTTGGGTATGAAGGTATCCCTAGAGTATGCTGACTTTATTTATTTTACTGTTGTTGTTATTTTTATGATTGTTATTTTGGTATCAGGGATTGAGCTCAAGGATGCTCAACTACTGAACCACATCCCCAACCCTTTTTATTTTCTCTTATTTTATTTTATTTTGAGATAGGGTCTTGCTAGGTTGCTTACAGCTTCGCTAAGTTGCTGAGACTTGCTTCAAACCTGTGGTCCTCTTGCCCCAACCTCCCAAGCTGCTGGGATTACAGGCATGTGCCACCACACCTGCCATGAGTATACTGACTTCAATTCTTTTGAATAAATACCAAGAAGTGGTATTACTGGGTCATATGGTGGTTGCATTCTTAGTCTTTTGAGGAACCTTCACACTAATTTCCAAAGTGATTATACTAATTTACAATTCCACCAACTGTGGAAAAAAGCACACCCTTTTCTCCACATCCTCTCCAGCGTTTGTTATTGTTTATTTTCTTGCCATTCTAATTGGAGTGAGACAAGATCTCAGGGTAGTTTGATTTGCATTTCTCTAATTCCTAAAGATGTTGAACGTTTTTTCATCTATTTGTTGACCATTTGCTATTCTTTTGAAAAATGTCTCTTTAGTTCACTTGCCCATTTATTGATTTAGTCATTAGTTTTATTGGTGTTAAATTTTTTGAGCTCTTGAATATTTTGTATGTTAATCCTCTGTCAAAAGAGTAGCTGGCAAAACTTCCCTTGCACTCTGTGGTCTTTCTCTTCATACTATTAGTTGTTTCCTTTACTGAGAAGAAGCTCTTTAATTTGATGCCTTCCCATTTATTCATTCTTGATATTTCCTGAGCTTTAGGGGTCCTATTGAGAAAGTTGTTGCCTGTGCCCATATGTTGGAGTGTTGCCCCTCGGTTTTCCTCTAGAAGTTGCAAAGTTTCTGGTCAAACTTCTAGGTCTTTGATTCATTTTGAGTTGGACTTTTGTGTATGGTGAAAGACGGGGATCTAGTTTCATTCTTCTATATATGGATATCCAGTTTTCCTGGCACCATTTGTTAAGAAGGCTTTCTTTTTTCCAGCATATGATTTTGGTGTCTGTGATTGCATCTGTATGGATTTGTCTCTCTATCTTTTACTCTATTCTGTTACTGTGTCTATTTTAATTTTAATAGCACCATGCTATTTTTGTTACTTTACCTTTGTAGCATAATTTAAAATCAGGTATTATGATGTCTCTGGCATTGTTCATTATGTTCAGAATTACTTTGGCTATTCTGGGTCTATTATTTTTCCACATGAATTTTAGGACTTTTTTTCTAGGTCTATGATGAATGTCATTGCTATTCTGATACAGATTGTATTAAATCTGTACATTGCTTTTTTAACAATGGCCATATCCATGAACATGAGAGGTCTTTCCATCTTCTAGAGTCTTTTTTAATATTTTTTTACTGTTCTGAAATTTTCATCTAGCAGTTTTCAACTATTGGTTACATTTATTCCTAGATATTTTAAGAAGATGTTTTAGATGGAATTGTTTTCCTGATTTATTTTTCAGTGGATTTATTATTGGTCTTTTTTATATATTGATTTTGTATCCCATTACTTTGCCAAATTTGATTATGAGCTCTAGAAACCTTCTGGTGGAGGTTTTGGCATCATCTAAATATATGATCATATCATCTACAAACAGTGATAGTTTAGCTTCTTTCTTCCCTATTTGTGCCCCTTATATTTCCTTCTCCTGCCAAATTGCTCTGGCTTAAATTTCAAGTATTATTTTGAGTAGGAGCTGGGAGAGTGGACATCCTTGGCTTGTTCCTGATTTTATAGACAATGCTTTCATTTTTTCCCCATTCACTATGATGCTGACTTTGGGTTTGTCATATGTTATCTTTATGATGTTGAGATAAGTTCCTTCTATCCTGAGTTTCTTCTGGGTTTGTATCATGAATGGGTGCTAAATTTTGTTGAAGGTTTTTTCCTTCATTGAAATGACCTTGTAATTTTTGTCCTTTGTTCTATTCTTTGGTGTATTTTATTTATTGATTTGCATATGTTGAACCATCCTTGCAACAAAACCAACTCGATCATGGTGTATAATCTCTGTAGTATGTTGTTGTATTTGATTTGTTATTTTAAGGAATTTTGCATCTATGTTCAAGGATATTGGTCTGTAGTTTTCTCTCCTTGATGTGTTTTTTTTTTTTTTTTTCGGTGCTGGGGATTGAATGATGGCCTTGTGCTTGCCAGGCAGGCACTCTACCAACTGAGCTATATCCCCAGCCCTGATGTGTTCTTATCTGGTTTTGGTAGCAGAGTGATCCTGGCTTCACAGCATGAATTTGGATGTGTGCCCTCCCTTTCTAGTTCTTGAAGTAACCTGATGAGCATGGGCATTTGTTCTTCTTTAAAGGTCTGGTAGAATTCCTGAAAATTCATCTGGTCCTGGGTTTTCCTTTGTTGGAAAGTTTTTTATTACTGCTTCAATCTCAGTATGTGCTGGTAGATCTGTGTAGGTTTTCTATATGCTCTTGTTTCAATTTTGGTAGGTCATATGTGTCTAGAAATTTATCCATTTCTTCTATATTTTCTATATTATTAAAATGTAAGTTTCCAAAATGGTCCCTTAATGATCTTCTTGATTTTAGTGGCATCTCCTTTTATATCTCTAATTTTATTAATCTGGATTTTCTCTTTCTGTTGTTGAGTTTGGCTAAGGGTTTATCAACCTCGTTTATCTTTTCAAAGAACCAACTCTGTTTCATTGCTACTTTGTATTTTTTATTATCTATTTCATTAATTTCAACTCCAATTTTTATATTTCCTTTCTTCTACTGGTTTTGGAATTGGTTTATTCTTGTTTTTTTAAGACTTTGAGATGCATTATTATTTATTGGAGATCTTTCTGGTTTTTTAATGTAGGCACTCAAAGTTATAATCACTTTTGCTGTGTCCCAGAGATTCTGGTATATTGTGTTTCTCTTCCTGTTTGATTCTAAGAATTTTTAAATTTCTCCCCTGATTTCCTTAATGACCTAGTCATCATTCAAGAATATATTGTTCAGTCTCCTTGTGTCTGTATAGTTTCTGTGGTTTTTCTTGCTATTGATTTCTAATTTCACTCCATTGTAATCTGATAAGATGCAAGAAATTATTTCAAAATTTTTTTTGTATTTGCTAAGACTTGCTTTGCAGCCTAAAACACAATCTATTTTGGAGAAAATTCCATGAGCAACTAAAAAAATGTATTCAGTTGTTGTTGGATGAAATATTCTGTAGATATTAAGTCCATTCAATATATAGAATATTTTAAGTCTGTAGTATCTTTGCTAATTTTATATCAGGATGACCTATCATTGGTGATAGAGGTGTATTAAAATCACCTAGTATTATTGGATTAGAATTTATATGAGAATTTACATTGAGTAGTGTTATTAGTACACTAACATTTGGGGCCTAGATATTTATCATCACTGTTCCCTTTACCATTCTTTAGTGGCCCTTTTTGTTTTTTCTGATTAATTTTGGCTTTAAATCTGCTTTTCAGATATGAGAGCATCTACTTCTACTTGCTTTCAGAGGTGTGTTTCTTGCATGCAACATATAGTTGGGTCTTGTTTTTTTTTTATCTGATCTGCCAATTTGTGTCTTATAATTAGAGAATTGATAATACTTACATTTACTAGAGAGAATGCTTACTCTTCCTGTCATTTTGGTCTATTTCTAATGTTTGATTAAATCCTAATTTTCATTTGCTTCTATACTCTTCTAATTATTTTTTCCCAAGCTCCCTTAGTTGTTTTTATCCTCTTCTTTTTTTCCATGGCTTTATTGAGGTGATATTAAAGTATGATAAAATGCATCTATTTGCAGTATGCAATTTGACAGTTTTGACTTGTATGTAACCAATACAATCAATATAAAAAGCATTTCCATTACTTTTTTAAATTTGAAATCATGCAGAGTGTTTTCTGCATGATTTATTAACATTAGAAATAAATTATCTTGGGCTGAGGGTATAGCTCAGTTCAAAGAATGTTTGCCTGTCAAGCACAAGGCCCTGGGTTCAATCCCCAGCATACAAAAAAAAAAAAAAAAAGAAAGAAAAGAAAGAGATCATTACCTTAAGATATACAGAACCCCATCCCCACATATCACCTATTTCCAAATTAAATGGCACACTTATAAATATCTCAGAGGTCAAGGAAGAAAGCACAATAAAAGTAAATAAAAAGTGCTCTGAACTAAGTGATAATAAAACCTTAAAATATCAGAATCTCTGGGATGAAACAGTACTCAGATGAACATTTATAACTTAAAGTCCTTGTATCAGAAAGAAGCTAGAATAACAATAAATTATTTTCAAATTATGTAGTAGGAAGGAAAAATTGAGAGTAGGAGCAGAAACATATGAAATAGATAAGAAATAATAGAGCTAAAAATTGATAAAAATCAAACAAGTCTAATCAAGAAAAAAGCAAGAACGCAAAAATTAATATCAATGGAAAAGGAGCTATCAAAATAACCCTATAGCCAGGTGTGGTGTTCATGCCTGTAATCACAGCAACTTGGGAGGCTGAGGCAGGAGGATTGCAAGTTCAAAGCCAGCCTCAGCAACTTAGCGAGGCCCTAAGCAACTCAGTGAGACCCTGTCTCTAAATAAAATACAAAATAGGGCTGGGGATGTGGCTCAGTGGTAGAGTGCCCCTAGGTTCAATCCCCAGTACCAAGAACAAAATAATAATAATAACCCTACAGATGCTAAAAGTATATTAAGGAAATATTATAATTGTATGCGAACATACATGATAACTTACATAACATGTCTATATTAGTTAAGGGTCCATGTGCTGCTGAGAAGAAAGTGTGTTCAGTCATTGATGGATGAAATATTCTATATATGTCTGTTAATTATAAATTGTATTTTTTACTTCTATAGTTTCTTTATTTACCTTTGTTTGGAGGATCTATCCAGTGGTGACAGGCATGTTACAGTTACCAAGTGTTATTGCATTGTGGTCTATCTGATTCTTGAAATTGAGAAGGGTTTGTTTGATGTGCGTAGATGCTCCATTGTTTGAGGCATAAATATTTATGATCATTATGTCTTGTTGATGTATAATTCCCGTAAGCAGTATACAATGGCCTTCTTTGTCCCTTCTAATTAACTTTGGCTTAAAGTTCACTTTATCTGATACGAGGTTAGAAACCTCTGCTTGTTGACATGATCCATGTGAGTGGCATGTTTTTTTCCATCCTTTTACCTTCAGTCTCTGGTTGTCTTTGCCTGTAAGGTGAGTCTCTTGGAGGCAACACATTGTTGGGTCTTGTTTTTAATCCAATCTGCCAGTCTGTGTCTTGATTGATGAGTTTAGATCATTCATGTTCAAGGTTATTATTGAGATATAATTTGTATTCCTCGTCACTTGGGTTTATTTCTAGTTTTGAATTTGAATTAGGTTCATCTTTGGTTGACTATTCCTTTAGTGTAGTTCCTTCCCCTTGCTGTTTTTTTTTACTTTTTTAAAAATTTCACCTTCATGGAATATTTTGTTGAGAATGTCCTGCACGACAGGCTTTCTAGTTGCAAATTCTTATTTATTTATTTATTTATTTATTTTATTATTATTATTTTTTATTCACACAATTCATATAATCTTACATATATGTAGGGTAATACTGTCTGTCTCAGTCTATTTTTCCTTCTCCCATCCCATCCATCCCATTTTCCTCTACACCATCCATACTTCCTCCATTCTTTCCTAACCCCCCATAACCCCCACCCCCATTATGTATCAGCATCGATTGATCAGAGAAAACATTTGGCCTTTGGTTTTTTGGGGCTTGGCTTATTTCACTTAGCATGATGGTCTCCAACTCCACCCATTTACCAGCAAATGCCATAGTTCTATTCTTCTTTATGGATAATATTCCATTGTGTATATATACCACAGTTTCTTTATCCATTCTTCAAGTGAAGGGCATCTAGGTTGGTTCCACAATCCAGCTATTGTGAATTGAGCAGCTAAGAACATAGATGTGGCTACATCCCTATACTTTGCTGATTTTAAGACCTTTGGGTATAAACTGAGGAGTGGGATAGCTGGGTCAAATGGTGGGTCCATTCCAAGTGTTTTGAGGAATCTCCATACTGCTTTCCAGAGTGGCTGCACCAATTTGCAACTCCACCAGCAATGTACAGTGTGCCTTTTCCCCCACATCCATGCCATGTTATTGCTTGTATTCCTGATAATAGCTATTCTAATTAGAGTTAGATGAAATCCTAGGGTGGTTTTAATTTGCATTTCTCTAATTACTAGAGATGATGAGCACTTTTTCATTTATTTGTTAATAGCCTGTATATCATCTCCTGTGAAGTGTCTGCCCAGTTCCTTAGCCCATTTATTGATTGTGTTCTTTAGTTGCAAATTCTTTTAACTTTTGTTTTTCATGGAAGGTTTTTATTTTGTCTTCAAATCTGAAGCTTAATTTTGCTGAATATAGGATTCTTGCTTGCCATTCATTTCTCCTAGCTTTGAGGGGCTGGGTTGAGAATCAACTGAGATCTGAATTGGTTTCCCTCTATATGCAATCTGATATTTTTCTCTCACAGCCTTTAAAATTCTATCCTTGGAGGCAATCCAAGATGGTGGACTAGAGAGAGGCTGTGTTTCTTGTCGCTACATAACTCAGGATTCAAACTGAGGAAAATCTGTTTCTCCATGAAGCAGTCTTACTCCTCATTGATCCCCTGTTGTTTACCACATCTGTCTACCTTAATCACCAGCAGTCTATCAGCGTAGCAACTACAATTGAGTGCAGATTGCTCACTGACTGCCACCTATCATCCACCACTTGCCTGTTTGCCTGCCTCTGGCCTGCCCATCACCTGCCTTTCACCTACCCATCGCCCACCAACAGAGGTTCATCTGCCGATTGTCCACCAGTAGCCTGCAGAGCCTGCATACTGTCAGTGGATTGCCAGCTGCCTGCTGTTGCCTGGAAGTTCACCATCATGGTACCCGCAGGCTTGGGTACACATGGCTACCACCATTTTGGGGGAAAAAGAGTCAGGAGCTGCAGGACTACCAGCCTGACTGACAGCACCCCGCCTCCAGGACCCCTGGCTTGACTGACAGCACACCATCTCCAGGGGCCCAGCCTGACCGACTGCACCCCACATAATCTCAGTGCCCACACCCTGCGCTGCATCTCCCCATTTGCCAACACTTTTGGAAGCCAGTGCAGCCATTTTGGATTATCCATGAAGGGGAAACTGTCATTAGGTGGGGCAAATCCCATCCTGAGATGCCCGCTGGAGACTGGAAGCTCATTGTCAGGTACCTCTCATACCTCAGGCTACTAAAGACTGGGAGGATTGAATAGTAAGGTTATAATGTAGTTTTTTTTTCTCCTTTGTTATAGCTTTTAAACTTTTATTTCTTTACTTTTCTTGCTCTCTACTTTCCTCTCTACTTTGCTTACCTCGTTCTTCAGGGCTTTTTCTCATTTTTCTCATGCTAACAATGAACTTCTTCTGACTACACTTTCACTCTTCCTATGATCTAGAACTTCTTCATACTCTTTTCTTACACTGTTAACAGTTACAGCCTACACCCATCCCGATCCTCTTTGTCCTCCATTAGAAACTGTACTCCTCATTGCAAATCTGTTTGTTACACTGTAGATAATAATTGAACTCATCCTCTCTGTTTATTATGACAATATTGTAACAATATTGTAACAAAAAGACTAGTGTAACAATAGTCTTCATAGCTTCATATTCAGCTTGGTTTAAAGCTGCATATTGTCTGTACTGGGTCTTGATAATATTGATTTCCCCTTTAAAGAAGAGGTTTCAGAAACTATAGGGTCACTACAAGCCTATAGGGCAGAAACTATAATACCCTAGACCTGCATTGCTAGAGGGGAAGATAAATGAACAACATAAAAAAACAAGGGAGGAAAGCGTCTGAACAAACCAAGATTCTACACTAATAGAATCCAATGACAGCATGGTAGAAGAAATGCCAGAAAAGGAGTTCAGAATATACATGATTAAAATGTTCAGAGAAGCAAATGATGAGTTAAGAGAGCAAATGCAGGCAGTGATTGACCATTCCAATAAGCAGCTGAAAGAGCAACTACAGGAAGCAAAAGATCAGCTCAGCAAAGAGATAGATTCTGAAAAAGAACCAAACAGAAATCCTTGAAATGAAGGAAACAATAAACCAAATTAAACACTCAATGGAAAGCATCACCAACAGACTAGATCACTTAGAAGACAGAACCTCAGACAATGAAGACAAAATATTGAATCTTGAAAATAAAGTTGCCCAAACAGAGAAGATGGTAAGAAATCATGAACGGAACCTCCAAGAACTATGGGATATCATGAAAAGACCAAATATAAGAATTATCGGGATTGAGGAAGGCACAGAGATACAAACCAAAGGAATGAACAACCTAGTCAATGAAGTAATATGAGAAAATTTCCCAAACCTGAAGAATGAAATGGAAATTCAACTACAGGAGGCTTACAGAACACCAAATGCACAAAATTACAGCAGATCCACACCAAGACACATTATAATGAAAATGCCTAATGTACAAAATAAAGATAGGATTTTAAAGGCTGGGAGAGAAAAGAAACAGATTACATATAGGGGGAAACCAATATGGATATCAGCAGATGTCTCAGCCCAGACCCTAAAAGCTAAAAGGACCTGGAACAATATATTTCAAGCTCTGAAAGAACATGGCTGCCAACCAAGAATCCTATATCCAGCAAAGCTAACCTTCAGATTTGAAGATGAAATAAAATCCTTCCATGACAAACAAAAGTTAAAGGAATTCACACATAGAAAGCCTGCACTACAGAACATTCTCAGCAAGATATTCCATGAGGTAGAAACGAACAACAACAATGTAAGTCATCAAAGGGAGGAACTATCCTAAAAGAAAAGCCAATTAAAGGAGAAACCAAGTCATGTTAAAAACCAAATCTAAGCCAAAATGACTGGGAATACAAGTCATATCTCAATAATAACCCTGACTGTTAATGGCCTAAATTCATCAATCAAAAGACATAGACGGGCAGACTGGATCAAAAAGAAAGACCCAATAATGTGTTGCCTTCAAGAGACTCTTCTCGTAGAAAAGGACATCCACAGATGAAAGGTGAAAGAATGGGAAAAAAACCTATCATGCATACGGTCTTGTAAAAAAGCAGGGATCTCCATCCTTATATCAGATAAAGTGAACTTCAAGCTGAAGTTAGTCAGAAGGGATAAAGAAGGACATTACATACTGCTTAAGGGAACCATAAATCAAGAAGACATAACGATCATAAATATTTATGCCCCAAACAATGGCCCATCCATGTACATCAAACAAATCCTTCTCAATTACAGGAATCAAATAGACCACAACACAATAATTCTGGGTGACTTTAACACACCACTGTCACCACTGGACAGATCTACCAAACAAAAACTAAACAAAGAAACCATAGAACTCAATAACACAATGAATAACTTAGACTTAACGGACATATATAGAATATTCCATCCATCAATGAGTGAATACACTTTCTTCTCAGCAGCACATGGCTCCTTCTCTAAAATAGACCATATGTTATGCCACAAAGCAGCCCTTAGTAAATGCAAAAAAGTAGAGATACTACCTTGTATCCTATCGGATCATAATGGAATGAAATTAGAAATCCCAAACTGAACCAGGAGGACATACATAATTTAAACAGATCAATTTCAAGCAATGAAATAGAAGAAGCCATCAAAAGCCTACCAACCAAGAAAAGCCCTGGACCAGATGGATTCTCAGCAGAGTTCTACAAGACCTTCAAAGAAGAACTTATACCAATACTCCTGAAAGTATTTCATGAAATAGAAAAGGAGGAAACCCTTCCAAATTCATTCGATGAAGCTAGTATCACTCTGATACCAAAACCAGACAAAGACACATCTAGAAAAGAAAACTTTAGGCCAATATCTCTGATGAATATAGATGCTAAAATCCTCAACAAAATTCTGGCAAATCGCTTACAAAAACATACTAAGAAAACAGTGCACTGCTTAAGAAAACTGTTATTCTGAACCCCAATCAAGTGGGGTTTATCCCAGGGATGCAAGGTTGGCTCAACATCCGGGAATCACTAAATGTAATTCATCACATCAATAGACTTAAGGTTAAGAATCATATGATTATTTTGATAGATGCTGAGAAAGCATTTGACAAAATACAACACCACTTCATGCTCAAATCACTAGAAAAAATAGGGATGGTAGGAACATACCTCAACATTGTAAAGGCTATGTATGCTAAGCCCACTGCCAACATTATTCTTAATGGAGAAAAACTGAAAGCCTTCCCTTTAAAACCTGGAACAAGACAGGGATGCCCACTGTCACCACTTCTATTCAACATTGTGCTGGAAATGCTAGCCAGAGTAATTAGACAGACCACAGAAATAAAAGGTATACAAATAGGAAAAGAAGAACTCAAGCTGTAACTATTTGCTGATGACATGATCCTATATTTAGAGGATCCAGAAAACTCCACCAGGAAACTTTTAGACCAATTAATGAATTTAGCAAAATAGCAGGATATAAAATAAACATACATAAATCAAATGCATTTATCCACATAAGTGATGAATCATTTGAAAATGAATTGAGGAAAACAACTCCATTCAAAATAGCCTCAAATAAAATAAAATATTTGGGAATCAACCTAACAAAAGAGGTGAAAAACCTCTACAACAAAAACTACAGAACATTAAAGGAAGAAATTGAGGAAGACCTTAGAAGATGGAAAGATCTTCCATGTTCTTGGATAGGAAGAATTAATATAATCAAAATGGCCATACTTCCAAAGATGCTGTACGAATTTAATGCAATTCGAATAAAAATTTCTATAACATTCCTCACAGAAATAGAAAAAGCAATCATGAAATTCATATGGAAGAACAAAAGACCCAGAATAGCCAAAACAATCCTGGGCAGGAAGAATGACACAGGAGGTATCACAATACCAGACCTTAAACTGTACTATCAAGCAATAGTTACAAAAACAGTATGGTGTTGGCACCAAAATAGACAGATAGACCAATAGTACAGAATAGAAGACCCAGAGACAAACCCACTTAAGTACAGTTAGATATCTCATAATAGACAAAAGTGCCAAAAACATACAGTGGAGAAAAGATAGCCTCTTCAACAAATGGTGCTGGCAAAACTGGAAATCCATATGCAATAAAATGAGATTAAACCCCTATCTCTCACCCTGTATAAAACTCGACTCAAAATGGATCAAGGATCTAGGAATTAGACCTGAGACTCTTCACCAAATAGAAGAAATAGTAGGCCCGAATCTTCTTCATATTGGCTTAGGACCAGACTTTCTCAACAAGACCACCAGAGTGCAAGAAATAAAAGGAGGAATCAATAAATGGGACAAATTCAAACTAAAAAGCTTTTTCTCAGCAAGAGAAACAATCAAGAATGTGAAAAGAGAGCCTACAGAGTGGGAAAAAATCTTTTCCACACACACTTCAGACAGAGCACTGATCTCCAAAATTTATAAAGAACTTACAAAACTTTACACCAAAAATTCAAAGAGCCCAATTAATAAATGGGCTAAGAAACTGGGCAGACACTTCACAGGAGATGATATACAGGCGATCAACAAATATATGAAAAAGTGCTCATCATCTCTAGTAATTAGAGAAATGCAAATTAAAACCACCCTAAGATTTCATCTAACTCCAATTAGAATGACTATTATCAGGAATACAAGCAATAACAAGTGTTGGCATGGATGTGGGGGAAAAAGCACACTGTACATTGCTGGTGGAGTTGCAAATTGGTGCAGCCACTCTGGAAAGCAGTATGGAGATTCCTCAAAACACTTGGAATGGACCCACCATTTGACCCAGCTATCCCACTCCTCAGTTTATACCCAAAGGTCTTAAAATCAGCAAAGTATAGGGATGTAGCCACATCTGTGTTCATAGCTACTCAATTCACAATAGCTAGATTGTGGAACCAACCTAGATGCCCTTCACTTGAAGAATGGATAAAGAAACTGTGGTATATATACACAATGGAATATTACTCATCCATAAAGAAGAATAAAACTATGGCATTTGCTGGTAAATGGGTGGAGTTGGAGACTATCATGCTAAGTGAAATAAGCCAAGCCCAAAAAAACAAAGGCCGAATGTTTTCTCTGATCAGTGGATGCTGATACATAATGGGAGGGGGATTATGGAGGGGATAGGAAAGAATGGAGGAAGTATGGATGGTGTGGAGGAAAATGGGACGGGAGGGGACGGTGGAGGGAAGAATAGTAGACTGAGACAGACAGTATTACCCTATGTATATGTAAGATTATATGAACTGTGTGAATAAAAAATAATAATAAAAGAAAAAAACTAAAAACAAAACAAAACAAAAAATAAATAAAATAAAATTGTATCCTTATTCTGTATGGTAGGCATTTTCATTGGTTTGTTTGGGGCGATTTGTTCCCTTGCTTTTTCATGTTGTTTTTCTTTCTATTCATCTAACAGTATGCATCTGAGGTAGAGTTTATACCCTCGGGACTTACAGTGTCCCTCCCTGAAGGTTTCCAGTATCTCTTTGTTTAGGGGGAGACAAAAAATAGCAACAACCAATGCAAACAACATACAGCATTAAACCAAATAGTTCCTACTATGACATCTACAATGTTAATTATCACAATAAACAGAAATGATCTGATCAGTCATTGCCTACAATAAAAACAGCAAGTTTGCAAAAGGGTTTATAATTTTAGTTGGTGGACAGGGAGAGAACAGAAGTGATATAGGATGTGATGATTATAAGGAAGTAGGAGAGAAGAAGAAATTAGAAATTAAAGGAAGAGTGGTAGAGAGAACAACAGAGATTGGCTGTTAGCAGAAGAAAAGAGAATCAGGGGAAACATGTAGGAGAAATATATATATATACATAAGTAAAAATTTCAAAAAAATAAAAAGAATACAAAATAAAACTAAAATATACTAATGAAACATCCTAGTTCACAAAAAACTAATCTATAAAAAAGACTGTTTTCAAAAATGCTATAAATGAGTAAAAAACCCAAATATGATATGTATAAATGTCCATGTACCATTAAGGTCTCAATTAAACAGAAAAAAAATTAATAAAAAGATCTTGATAAAAAGTTAAAGAATTCTTTCCTCTGGAGTTCAAAAGATTCTCAGTTTCTCCTCTCAGCAGTTTTAGGTGGGGTCCTCTGGAGCATGGTGTGCCACTCTGCATTGCTGGAATGAGAGAGGTAATCCTATAGGCTGAATTCCTGGAGGCAAGGTTTAGGCTTAGGCAGACTCCAAGCACTTTGCTGAATGCCAATTGATCTGGAGATTTTAAATTAGTGCACCTCCAGCACCTAGTACTTGCTGGTCCATGCTAGAAGACTTTACCCCAGTGAACTCCCCTGGGTTCCATTCATGTGGTGGGGGAGCCAATTCTTAGTTCCCTACATCACCTGTTGACCCCACATTTCCTGGTCTTGGGTTCAGTCTCTAAACAATCTCTCCTTCCAAGTTTCTGGCCAGAGGTATCTCTCACATCCTGTCCAGCTAACAGTAGGATTGGAGGGGGAATGGGTAGAGCTGGGTGGGTTTCCACAACCTGTTGTCCCCTGTGTCAACTTTTCTCCACATTTGATTTTCTCCTGATTACTTAAGCACACTCTATGTCATGCAGTGTGTGCTTAGTGGGCCTGTGTTTTGGGCCAAACTTGGGTTTGCCAGGAATCAGCTTCATTAACTGCTGGCCCTCACACAGCAGCTGCAAATTGGTTCCTTTCTTTATCCTCCACATGCCACCTGGAGAGATCGCGGCTTCTTCCTCACCCTAGGATATCGTGCAGCAAGTCCTTCAGGTTTGTTGGGCAATGTCCTTGATCTCTAAATACCCAGAAACACACTGGGCGTCCTCCAAAATGTGGGTTTCTTTAATTACCTTATCCCTCCACTATGCTCATGGAGTGACCTCTATGGCTGGTGCTTCTGGCCTGGCCACAGCAGTGGCTGTGCTGCTGTGAATTTCTTCCTTATTTTATTATATCCAACATCCTGAGTCCTGATCTGCTTTGAATGTTCAGTTTTAAATTCCAGTAAAGTCCCCCCACTTTTTTTTGTTCACCCACCTTGCTGAGAAACTGCTTGTCTGCTTTCTTGGTTTCATTGCACAGAGCAGCCAGGAAAGTGAACTCCTCTTTTCTGCCATCTTGAAAACCCTCTATCCTCTTCTTATGTGTGTAGGATTCCTTAATCACCTTCTACAATGCCAGCTTAGTAGTCACAAATTCTTTTAGTTTATGCTTATTTTGGAACGTTTTTATTTCTTACTTAATTCTGAAGGATAGCTTTTCTGGATATAGCAATTTTATTGGGAGTTATTTCCTTTAGGGTTTGAATGCATCATTCCAAGCCCTCCTGGACTTTAGGGTTTTTGATAAGAAAAACTCCTGTTATTCTGAGTGGTTTTCTTCTGTAAGTGACCTGGTGTTTCTCTTTTGAAGCCTTTAATTTTTTGCCCCTTCATCTGGATTTTTGACCTTTTAATAATAATGTGTCGTAGGTGAGAGGTTCTTTTCTGGTCTTTTGGGGTTCTAAATGCCTCCAGTATCTGGATGTCCATCTCATTCCCAAGAAGTATGGTGAATGGTTTGTATATAATGTGTCCTCCAAAAGCTCCTGTTACTGTGTTACTAAGGAAAGTTCAGAGGTGAATGATTGGATTGTGAGAACTGTAACCTAATCAGTCCATCCTAGTTTGAATGGACTGACTGGTTGATTGATTTTAGACAGGTGGGTCATGACTGGAGGAGGTAGGCCATTGGTGGAATGCCCTGGAAGGGTTCATCTTCCCTGTGGCCCCTTTTCCCATCCCTGTTTCTGCTTCCTGGCTACCATGAGGTGAGCAGCTTTCCTCTGCCATGCCCTTCAGCCTCGTCTTGGGCCCAGAGCATTATAACTGGCCATCTGTGAACTGAACCTATGAGACCATGAGCCACAAATAAACATTTCCTCCTCTAAGCTGTTCTTATCAAATATTTTGTTTCCACTGATGAAAAATTGACTAAAACATCCAGTATCTGGGTATTCACATAATTCCCAAGGTTTGGAAACTTTTATGCTTTAATTTTATGAAAATAGCTTATCAGTACCATTAACCTGTATCTTTGCTCCCTCTTCAAAACCCATGAACCTTCAGTTGGGTCTCATAATGTCGTTCCATACTGTTTGCATGTTTCAGAGTGTCCATCTTATCTTTAAGCTCTGAAATTCTGTTTGTTACTTGGTCTGATCTATTGGAGAGACTTTCAAATGACCTATTTACTTTTATTATGCCTTTCATTTGCAAAATTTCTGATTCGGTTGTTAATGGAAACTTTATATCTTTATTGAAATGCTCTTTCATATCCTGTACTTTCCCCCTTAGTTCATGTCTTAAATCTTTTACTTCCTTAATTATTTTAATGAGAAACTTCTAAAATTATTAATCTGGCATTTCATCCACTTCAGTGTTCGTGGACTCACTTGTCGGGGTATGATGACCTTTTGGAGGCGTTGTGTTGTCTTGTTTCCTCATGTTTTTTTAGGGTCTATGGTTGCACATCTGTTGTGATAAATTTCTCTTCCTCTTTAATGTGAGAATCTTCTAGTAAGCAATATCTTTTTCTTCTCTCTTTATAATAAGCCCTAAGCTGGGGGTATATCTTACCATCAACTTGTTTAATTAGCATAATCAAAGTGCTAAATTAAACCATCAGTACCACTTTGAGAGGAGAAACTGCCAGTAATAGTGGTAATTTCAGAGCAAACCATATATCAACATGTATTTAAAAACGTATTGCTAGTGATGTCTACAACTAGACTAACTGATTAGAAAGTGGGTGAGAATAGAATAGACTGAAAAGTTCAGCATTAATGATAGTATCCTTACTCCTAAATTGTATCAGAAGAAGGAAAAAAGACAGAAAAGAAAGAAGGGGGAGAAAGTATAGGGTGGGAGAGAGAAAAGGGAGATAGAAGAAAAATGAGGAGAGAAGGAAGGAAGACAGTGAAGAAAAGGGGATGGAGAGGAGAAAGGAAAAAAAGTATGCAGAAAAAAATCCAACCAATTGAAAAACTACATAAAATTAAATAAAACCAATGAATAAATAAATAACAAGGGAAGACACAACAAAACCCTTTACTCAAAACAGCTAATGCAACAACAATCAAAAAAGATTCAGTTTTCTTTTTGTGGAGATGTTTACAATGGAAATTTCTCTTTCGTGCACTTGTGTAGTTATAAAACCAGGTGTGGACTTGCCCTTATAGTTCTCAGTGTGTTGGGTGGGGTGGCACATGGTAGAGAAGGGGATGGCCTGGCAGCTGGGGAGTGGGGTAGAGGCAGATCACAGGGAGACAGCTGGGCACAGGGTGGGCCTCAGCAGCTGGGGCATAGTGGGGACAGAGTGGCAGCAGGAGGCTGGGGCATAGGGCATAGGGCAGTGGCTGGGGTGTGAGTCTGTGGCTGAACCATGGGGCTGTGGCCAGGGCATGGGGTAGCTACCAGTGGTAGGAGTCACAATAGTAGCCAGCATCAGAGGTGGTGCTACTTCCTGGACACCACACTCCCTGGGAAAGTCATGCACTCAGCTGTGCTCCCCCCACTCCTGTGTAGATGGTGGGAGGGGTGCTGAGCTGCCTGCATTGGGATTGCTATCCCACTACACAGTGGCTGGCCCACTTTCAAGGCATTCCCTATGATATTATTAACTGGTCTCTCTAGGTGGGATGTAGAGATTTAATTGCTTCCCAAACAAAGCTTAGGCATGGTCTCTGCAAGCTGGCTGCCTACCACAGATCTCCATCAGCGAGTTGAGAAAAATGGAGCACTTCTGGTTCACAGGTAGCTTTGCAGCTGGAGTCCCAACTAATTCTTCTAATGCTGTTTCCAAAGTAAGCAGGCCAGGTTTGCTTCTCCTCCTTACCCCTTCGCTACCCCTCCTCTGAGACTGTCCTGATGGTGCAGCTGTTGGTTCCAGGTTAGCAAGTTCTTTCACTTTTGTTCCAGTAACTAGAATTTTAGAATCCTTCCAAGTCTCAACCTTCCAGTATGGTAAATCGGTACTTTCTCTCTGTCACCCACCTCTACAATCAGCTGTTCTCTCACTGCGTTGATTTCAAACTGCCAAGGAGTTGAGATTTGCAACCTGCCTCATCTCCACTATCTTTGATAACACCTCATTCAAAGAATATTAATGAGTACTTACTTTGGAACAAAGTAGACCCAATTCACAGCTCCCAAGAACCCACCTCCAGTGGAGTGATAAACCCACATCCCCCCTTGGGTGCAAGACTTACCCTGCGTGGCCATGCCTTTCCTGCTGCCAATGGGTCACAGACCAGAGATAGCAGGGCCTTGAGTAGCAACCAGACCAGGTGCCTACAGACTTTCTTAGTTACAGACTTTTTAAAAGGAATCTTACTGGAATCCCACGTAAAAATGTTTCATTAGCATAACTTTATTTGGGGACTTCCTATTTATAGTATTTACTCCTTAAGCCTGTAGAGAACAATAGGTCAGTTTTGATAAGATAAGCACTTGAAATCCAGGGAAATCAGTCAGCTTTATGCCAATCCAGGTATCCAATGCCTTTCCATGTATCAGGGTTTCTCAACACTGGCACTTCTCACATTTGGAACCAGATATTCTATGTCATTGGGGCTGGGTATCCTGTGCCTGGAAGGGTGCTTACCAGCATCCTGGGCCTCTACCCATTAGATGCCAGTCGCAATACCCCCTTATGTTGTGAAGACCAACAATGTCTCTAGACATTGTCAAATGTCCCTTGGGGAACAAGATCACCCCACCTGAGAATCACTGTCATTTATTTTGTTTGTGCAATATCAAGAAATCCTATTTCATAAGGAGAAGTGCTTGCAACAGAGAAGGAAGTTTTTTTTTTTTATTTTACTCTATTTCATTTCATTTTATCTTATCATCCTGGGGATTGAACATAGTTCTATTACTGAGCTATACCCACAGTTCTTTTTATTTTTTATTTTGAGACAAGTTCTTGCAACTGGCCCAGAGTGACCTCAAATTTGCCATACTCCTGCGTTAGTCTCACAAGTAGCTGGGATACAAAGGACTTAAAATCAGATTGCCTCAGTGATGCAGCCACATCAATGTTCATAGCTGCTCAATTCACAATAGCTAGATTATGGAATCAACCTAGATGCCCTTCAGTAGATGAATGGATAAAGAAACTGTGGTATATATACACAATGGAATATTACTCAGCCATAAAGAAGAATAAAATTATGGTATTTGTAGGTAAATGGATGATGTTGGAAACTGTTAGGCTAAGTGAAATCAGCCAATCCCAAAAATCCAAAAGCCGAATGGTCTCTCTGATAAATGAATGATGATGCATAATGTGGGGGGGAAAGATGGCAAGAATGGAGGAAAGATAGCTAGCATAGAGGGAAGGGGGGGGGGGGGGGAGGGGGGGGGGTAAAATTAATAACAGAATGTGTGACAGATACCATTGCCCTGTGTACATGCATGAATGCACAGATGGTGTGACTCTACTTTGTGTACAACCAGTGAAACAATAGCTGTACTCCATTTGTGTTCAATGAATCAATAAGTAAATAAAAAAAATAAATAAATAAGAAAACTAAAAAACAAAAACAAAAACAAAAACAAGTAGCTGGGATAACAGGCATGCACCAACACACCCGCTTTATTTTATATTTTTAAAATCAGCTCTCCTGACATTCTCTGGACCACCTTTAATTCAACAGAAGTTTTATTCCACAGTTTGCACAAAAGTAAAAAACAGTGCCCTAAGTTAATGTGTTGGTAGTTTTCAATATACTAAAATTTGTATGTAACACATTTGAGTGGGTGTGTTGTTTTTAATATAATTTTTGAGAATAAGAAAATCTTCCTGTTAAAAACATTCAAACCAAATGTTGGCAAGTCCCCTGAAGCCCTTTGGGAGGCAGCTTGAAGCCAGCAATGCTGGTTTCACATAGAGAGGATCTGATCACGTCACAGGTTGGGGTGGGAGGTGGGGTGTCAGGGACCTGTCTGCTTGACCCTGAGACCTCTAGGTTTTGTCGGATGTGACCTTTGGAGGCAGAGAGAGCTTTTGGAGGCCTGAAAGCCCCTCCAGAGAGGGTCTGGAATTGGAGAAAGGAAACCAGGGGGTGAGCACAGGGACAGAAAGGCGTCTGGCCCCATGCAGTACTAGGAAGAGCCTGTAATCTTGGTGACGCAGGGCCAGGAGGTTAAACCCAGAATAATCATAATGAAAACAATCTGTTTGCACCATTGGATGCTTCCAGAAATTCCTGGGAGCAAGTCCAAGGTGGAGAATCCCAGCCGGAAGTGCTGCTGGTTGGAACTGAGAGGGTGGTGGTGGGACAGGGGACCAGAAGACAGCATCTTTCTCAGATTCCAGGGTGGGGGTAGGGGTGGCTGACCCCCCAGGGGAGCAGCAGCTGGGGAAGGAGGAAGGGGCCACAGGCTGCAGAAACAACAGCTGGCTTCAATGTTCCTGGAAGAGCAGTCCCTCACGGAATCAATTTGTTCTCCCTTCTCTGAAATTGGGAGCAGATTTCAGGGCCTGCTCCTCAGGAAATTTGCTTAAAATGAGGTGGGGCTGCTGACCACAGGCCACCTACTACTACCCCCATGGGGATTTTAATAGACACAGTAAAACATGGCAAAGGCCTGACAGGGACTCCAACAACCCCTTGCGTCTCCTCAGCTTCAGGGATTGTTCTCAGTGACAGCCAAGCCCAGGACTAAATGGGAGAGGAACTGGGGGTGCAGAGACACCAATACTCATTGTTGACAAAGAGCACCAAGCACCTTTCTCTCCTTTTCCTTTCCCAGAGCCACTTTGAGGAATCCCATTGTTGTCATGTCATTGATCAGTCTCCATGTGTCAGAATTTTGTGCTAAGAGACCTTCAAGATAATACAATCCAAATCCTTATTTCACAGATGGGGACACTGAGGCTCAGGGAGATGGCTTTTCCAAATTCACCTGCCCAAGTTTCCTGATTACAGCTCTGTACTCTTCTAAATCCAACACTTGTTTTCCGATAGGAAGGGTGACTTGTCCAACCTGGAATCTCCCGAGAAGCCATGGGCATGTGTGTGTGTGTGCACTTAGTGGCATGGTCACAAGTCTCTGCACGGTGCTCCACTGTCACCTGCATCTGTGCTGTCAGGTGCTGGGATTAGGGTAAGGGCTAGGGGTTGGGTGTGTGACTGAGTGTTGAGATTCAGGTGGTCTTGGGTGAGTCTGAGGAACATCCTTGGGGGTCTCTGGCTGGGGCTGATGTTGGATTGGGGTCAGGCTGTTGGAGAAGTCCTCCTAGAAGAAAAAGGTTCATAAAGGACATTCGGAATGTCACTGGTGAAGAGAGGCTTGGGAAGACTCCCAAGGAAGAAAGAATGAGGCCTGAGAAGAAAGAATGATGCATGTTTGGGAAACATCCTATCGATCATCCATGCTGGCTGTAGGCAGGGTTTATTCCGGGAGAAGAGAGTCAGTTGGTGCATGTCTATGGAGTACTTGCCATGGGTCAGGCATTGTGCTAGGTGCTGGAGACCAAGGTGGAGATTTACAGATATCCTGTTCTAAGGCCTGCAATGGAGGTCCTTGGAGGAATGAAGCATGGTCCAGACCCTCAAGAATTCCCTGGCCACAAGAGGACTCCACCGACCCATCCAAAATGGAATACAGAGGGCTGGGGGTGCTGCCTAGGAGAGGCTTCCTGGGAATGTTTCCATATTCCCATACACACCGACCTCCAAGGTTCTGAAGCCAGATCATTGTGCATAGCACACCAGTGTTCAAACTCCCAGAATACACAAGTGCGCATTTCCCTACCTCCCAGGAAGATTCTCAGAGGCTCCAGCAGGGAGCCACCAGCTGAAATGCAAGCCCAGGTCTTGGTGTCCCACAGAAGCTCAGAGCTCACATCAGTTGGAGGAAAGGAATCCCAGAGTGTTCTATTTCAGAATCAAGGGTCCTGGGTGGAGGCAGTCTGCTTGAGACCTTGCCTGACTCCTTACTCTGAGGGGCTCTCCATATCCCAGGCAGCGAGATGGAAGTTTGCCAAGTTCTCTGCTTCAATCAAAGGCTGACCTCTGTGTCTCTCCCAGGCTAATGAGGAACTGATGAGAGTCCCACCTCACATCTGGGAAGTACCTTGCCCACTCCTGCTGGATCACACTCCTCCTCTGAACCTGGCAGAGCAGCTGTGATTTCTGTCTTGCAGATGAGGCTGTGGAGGCTTGGAGAGGGTGAATATGGCATTGGTGGTGGGTATGTGGGCGGGGGGCACCCTGCCCACACCAGGCCCTGCCTCGCAGCTTCCCAATAGCCCCCAGACAACTTCCATTTGAATAAAGGCCGTGTGTGCTGTGCTCCTACGCGAGGGAATGGAATGGTTTCCAAAACCAACTGTGGAGTTTCCTGAAAGGCGCTGTAGGGTGACAGGCTTCAAGGGTTCTCAGTGGAGCCCTGCCCAGGAAGCAGTGAGCCAGCACTTCCCTGGCTATGCACTTGTGGCTGACCCTGGCCGCAGGGGCCTTCCTCTCCTCATTAGGGAAGGATGCTGGGGAGGGTGGAGAAGGCTCTGGGGAGAGGCAAAGCCCTTCTGGGAACCATCCTGAGGAAAGTGGTCACTCCTGTGTGGCCCAGCCCTGCTCTGGCCTCAGCAGGTCTTTGGTGCTGGAAAGAGTGGGCCTCGGCTCCTGAGCCTTGCAGGAGGCAGAGGTCAGCACATTCCAGGGCTGAGCCTTTCCGCCTAATACAGCCTGGGCCTCATCCTGTCCCTGGGCTGCCCTCGGAGGCGGCAGTGGGCAGGGTGGGGGACTGGCGGCGGTCCCTCTGACAGTCAGAGTTCTTGGAGCTGCTCGAACTTTGCGGTGGGAACTAAGCCTGTGTCCCTCCTACCTCCACAAAATGAGGCTGCTGGGCCCCAGACCACTGCCTACTCCCAATTCCTGGACCCCAGCCACTGCACAGAGGAGGAAGAGCCTGCTTCTCTGCTGGAGCTCAAGTGTCACAGATTCTGGTCCTGTGTCCCTTGCAGACACCCCAGTCTT
This sequence comes from Glaucomys volans, assembly GCA_020662805.1. Lineage (NCBI taxonomy): Eukaryota > Metazoa > Chordata > Mammalia > Rodentia > Sciuridae > Glaucomys > Glaucomys volans. Next base: position 257,084 of record JAJEJO010003472.1, on the reverse strand, counting down.
CCTTCCTGGTCTCCCCGCAAGGCACACATGCCTTCTCTCTTCCTCACTCCTCTGCCCTTCTTGCTCCTCTGCCTGGAATCCTCTCTCCTGAGTCTTCCTCTTGCTGATTCCCGTTGATCCTTCAGCCTCATCTCTACTCCACTTCCCTAGGATGACTTTGTGGACCCTGGAAGGCTGGTCCCTCTGTCCCATGCCCTTCTTCCCCCACCCCCAGCAATCCTCTGCCACAGGTTGTTACTGGAGGGCAATCCACTCACTCCTTCTCTTCAGCCTGGAAGCCTAAGATAGTGCCCACTGCTTGTGTACTGGCCAGACACTGTGTGAGGACCTGACAGTGCCAAGTGGATGATGGAATGTTCTAGCAAGTTTGGGTTTCCAGAGTGTTCTCCCACGAGGCTCTATACACTTGTAGACCAGAAGAGGCAAGCAGTGTCAGGAGCATAGCTATGGTAGGGCAGGCAGGGAGCCTCAGGTGTCACACTGACAGGCCAGGCCAAGATGGGGTGTTGAGAAGAGGCGTTGGAAGGGTAGCTGGTAGAACTGGGCCCAGATGTCTTATAATAGAGGTGAGACCTGTGGAGGGACTGTGCCCACGTAGAGACAGCCAGAGGCAGACCCCTGAGGCCACTGTACAGTCACCGGTGCCCCTCCCCTTTCACTGCACTCCTTCCTTGCAGAGGGAGGCAGCAGAGTTCCAGGAAGCTCCCACTTTCTCCCTGAAGCCCCCTCTTCTCATCTATAAAGCGAGGAGGAGACTCACTGATGGTGTTATTGAAAGGTCAACAGAGGAAATGTTCTTGAAGGATGTTATTGAACTGAAGGTTACTTTGCTTTTTCCTTTTCTGCAGAATCACAGGCCAGAGGTGAAGACGGGAACAGGGACCCTCCTGGTCCCTGGGAGTGGGAATTGTTCTTCAGTTGATGGCAAAGGATTGTGTGACTCATGGTCTCTGCAGAGGTTGGTTCTGGGAAGAAGACAAAAATGGGTTCCCGCTAACTTTGCAGAGGTGAAGAGTTTTCCTTGGCTCTTCCCAGGCCCAGTGTCAACAAATGTATACCGAGCTCTTACCAGGGGACAGGCACCAGGGTGATGCAGGAAAAATGACCCAGCTCTGCCCTCAAAGGGCTCCCTTCTCAGGGAGCAGAGTTGTGAGCAAGGGAGCACTTTCTAGAAAGTGCAGGTGGACCAAGCTCAGTCTTCACCATCTGAGGGGACCTGGCCCAGGCTCTAGCCTTCAGTTCCACATCTGTGTCTCCAGCTACCACTAATTGCCTTCCCACATGGGCTCCTGTTCTTCTCCAGCACTGACTTCTGGAAGCTCTCCCTCAACTCACTCCACCCTTATCTCCAGTGATGGCAGCTCAGCTTTCCAGTTGCTCCAGCAAAAATCCTGGAGTCATCTGGACCCTCCTCTCTCTCTCACAGTTCACCCCCAATCTGTCAGCCAGTTCTGTCAGCTCTGCCTTAAAATATGTGCAGAGACTAATTCATCCAGATATGAAGCAGATCCAAGGTGCAGGCTGAGGGAGGAGGCCAAAATAGCTTAAGGAAGTTTGGGAGATGGTGGAAATCTAAGTACCTTGATTGTGAAGATGTTTAATGGGTGTACCTGAATGCCTAGATTCATCAAACCATACACTTTTTAAAAATTTTATTTATTTATTTTTATATATTTTAATTTTTTATTTGTTCTACATCATGCATTTTTATGTACAGTTTAACCTATGCCAAATACACCTCCATAGAGCTGCTTGTTACTGTTTTAAATCAGAGGTTCTCAGTGACCTCTGTGAGACCTTGGATAAGTCCTTCACTTCTCTTAGCTTCACCTTCCCCATCTATAAAATGGAAGTCTCTAAGGGACTTTCCTGGGCCCATCTATACACATCATGACCAGGTCCTCACTTCTCCCTAAAAGGCTGCAAGGGGTTAATGGAGGCTCCTGTGCTGGAGTGGGGGACAGTGAATCTGTGTGACTCAGGCTTGTTCCAGGACTTTTCTGACCCCAGCTCAATTAATCAGCCCTTCCCATAAAAGCAGATCAGACAAAGTTAAGGAATTAGTTGGGGAGAGGAGGGTGTCAGGAAATAGGGTCAAACCACATTTGAAAAGTAAGGAGATGAGAAACCATTGGGAAGCACACCACACGGGCTTCTGTTCAGGCTCAAAAAGTTCCAGAAGCTAGAGAAGCACAGCTGTTGGCTAGACCCACCTTTGATAGGGGAAACTGAGGCCCATGGGGAGCATTTTTCAAGTTCACTGAGCTGGAAACTGGTAGAGTTGATGCAGGAATGAGAGCCACTGGACTCTTAGTCTGGTACTTAAATGTTACCTTCTCCATGGGGACTTCCTGACCGTTCAAGGATTGCCACAGCTTGTCCCTTCCCTGGCATTCTTGATCACCTCATTCCTGATCATCTCTACCCTGCACCCCACTTATTTTTTCCATAGCACTTTGCACTTCCTAATATGTAATATTATTTACTTATTTATCATTTGTATTCTTTGTTTCCCCTGGAATAATATAAACTCCAGGTCTCACAGTTCTGTCCAGAACCTCAAAAAGGTCACAGGGAACCTCTGATTTTAAACACAGTAAAAGGCAGAGCTTGGTATCTGTTTTGTAAGCTGAAGACTCCAGAGCATCTGGAACAGCACCTTGGACAGGCCCTGGAGCAGAGCAGTTGCTTAATAAGTTCTGTTAAATAAATGATTTGGTCAAAGGTCACTGTCCTGCAAAGAACCAAGGCTTCCAAATTACTCTGAGTTCAGCAGACCCCTCCAGCACTACCTGCTTTGTCACACCTCCTAGAGCCTCCATTTCCTCACCTACAAAATATGATTTCCCTGGGCTATTAAGAGAGAGAATACTGATGCAGTATCTAGCAGAGTGTCTGGTCCACAGCCACCAGACCGGGGCCAAATGCAGGGAGAAGTGACTTTATTTAGTCACTTTTTTTAGTTACAAGATGAAACTGGCAAATTAAATAGGACAAGCATAGTGCTGGCCCATGTACAGAGAGGGAAGATGATTGGAAGATACAGTGAGGAGACCATCTTCCTGTCAAAGAAAGAGAGGAAGCCAACCCTGCCAACACCTTGGTCCTGTACTTCCAGGGCAGGAGGAACTGTGAGACAATACCTTTTTGTGGTTGAAGCCATCCCATCTCTCCTAGTTTGTTATGGTAGCCCCAGGAGATGAATGCAAATAGGGCTGGATGGGACAGGCAGGAGACCCTGCCGCTTACTCCTCTCCCATGGAGATCCTTCTGCACACTGTTCCCCAGACATTGGTCTCTGGAATGCATCCCAGAGATATTTCCTGTCTCAGCCTGAAAGACCTGGTAGCTCAAGAGGAGTCCTGAAGGCTTATTGGGGCCGTATCTGAGCAGAGACCCTAAGGAACACATCCTGTTGAGGTTCCATGAGGAGGGCTTCCTGCAAGGATCTGGGTCACATTGATCAAAAGGGAGTGAATAGCCTCTGCTCACCTTTCCTCTGTGACAATCAGAGGAGAGAAGTCTGTACTCTCTGGAAAGGAGAGAGCAGACACCCAGGCCCTGGGCCCAAACCCCCTCTTCCCTCCATGCTCTGCTAGTCTTGCACGGGCACACTGGCCACTGGGGTGAGGAGATTTGTTTGTATCAAGTGATGGCCTCTGAGCCATTGACTCAGGTCATCCTGTGTCCTGCTTCTCTGGTCATTAATCACTCCTCTTGGGACAGCTCATCCTACTCCTCCCATCTTGAGCTGGGTTCTGATTTAGTCATAAGATGTGATGGTAGCCTCCTGTCTCCCCCGAAATCACCTGGCCCAATCCCTCTTCTGGTCCATTCAGCTGCTTTGGTCATTAGTCTAGGCTAAAGATCACAGGAACGGGACCCACATGTCAATATTGTGAAATTAATTAATCCTTGTGGAAGAAGTTTCCAAGTCACGCATGTAGAAAGGTCTTGTTTCTTCTGCAGGGTAAGGGGGAGAATCTAAACAAAACAAGGGATTTTTTTTTTTTTTTTTTTTTTTTTTCCTGGCAAAACAAGGCCACCCACATACATTCCCTGTAAGAAGCCAGGCCTGCCTGGAGTAATTGTGTTTTGGTCTATTGTCATGTAACTGTCGCCCTGCAGCAGCGCATGGTCCCAGGCCATCTCCTCCTTGACTCAGTCCTGATTTAGGAAGATAGGAGCTGCCAGGATCTAGGCGGCCTGAAACCCACAGCCATGCCCCCCACCTCAGCTCCCCTCCCTTTTCCTGTGGAGCTGGTGACAAACCCTGGGACTTAAGGGGAGAGAGGTTTGAATTCTAGCCCCACCGCCTTGCTCCTAATTGCCTCCTGTGTTTAAAGAAAGGAAAGGTCAGCCAGCCTGGGTCAGGCTGTGGGGATAAAAGCAGCAAGAATCAATTATCCATAAAATTGTTGGCTCCCAGTAGCTGCTGGCATTGGGTGTTTCAGACCCTGTTTGGCTTTGCACCATGTGCAGAGTCAGACTTTAGCGTTGGTCCGAGTATTCAGTCCTGATCAAGTGTTTCGTGACATGTTGTAGACTTTGCTCCTTCCTCTATATGTCTCCCAGACCCCTGGATGACAATGTTTCCTAATAGAAGCTGAGTCACACCCAGATGTCAAGGTCCGTGGTCTCTTATCTATTTGAACGAAGGATCAGACTCAAATGGGTTTTTCCTGACAGTTCTAAGAGCCGACTAACAGCCTGTGTGTGTGACTCTTGAGGCTGGAGTGACCTGAGAAATCCATTTTCCTTCTGTTAGTGGAGGTGGTTCCAGAGAACGGAGATGGTGGAGGAGTTGGCCTGGGTCTCCACATGTCCAAGCCCTCCATGCAGATGGCTCTCTGCAGCCTGGGCTGGACGGTTGCCACATCTGCCTGGGGCCTGCCTACATCTGCAGCGTCTACCATGACGTCTGAACTCCCTGGAACCTGCTGCCAGGGACTTTTCCTCCTTGCTGTGGCCTCCACATGGAGGAGAGCAAATAACCAAGTAGGAATGTATTTTTAAAAGATGTTTAGGGAGTTTCCTGTTGTCACCACACCATAGCTCTTCTTACCTCCTACTTTTGCAGTTGGATCCAGTTGGAATTCAGAATGATGTCCTGGGAATTGTAAAATCCTGACCAATTTTTTTTTTTAAAGTTCAATTATACTTATTAGACAATTCTTACAGAGTCAGGAAAATGAGAAATATGTTTAGTAAAGATTTCCAGGAATGGCATGTGAAGCCACACTGGACATTCTGTGGTCCAGAGGCCATGATGACTGTGCCCCACTGTCTTGACCCAGCTCCCACCCAGAGGCAGCTGCTAGTGGGTGAGATAGAAAGCGGCAATGCTTGTGGATTCTACTGGGTGAGTGTTTCACTTTCTTTGCTTCAGAGCAATTCCACACTGGCCAGGATCTGACTGACCCACAGGGACACACAGAATGAGAACAGAGGTAGAGAGACGCAGAGGTGCTGGGGAAGTGGCAGACCCACCAGGGTGGGTGTTGCAGATGCAAGTTTCTGGTGGGCAGCAAGATGGGGTTCAGGTGGGCAGAGTGGTTGTCCTGGGTTACACTGACGGGCTCCTGACAACATTGGCATCCCAGCTGTCCTTACTAGCCCTGGCACTTTGGGCCAGTTTTTACCCTCTCTAAGCCTCAACCTCCTGCTCCACCAATGGGGATAATGGTGGTAACTGGTGCCACGAGTCTGCATGGCCATCAAGGAAGATGTACAAAGAGCACCTGGTGCCGTGGCTGGCACCTAGGAAGAGAAAGCACTCAACAAACGCTTGCTATCATCGTGGTCCAGTTGGCCTCAGTATTAATCCCCAACCCCAAGTCCTAACTGCAGGGCACTGTTCACGTCCTACCCATCTGTCCATCTGTCCATATTTCTTTTCTTCTTTCCAATATATTGTCATCACTCAAAGTCACTTGAGTGTGTCTGTTTCTTGCAGCTTAGAAGAGCATCTCCAGCATAGAAATAATAAGAACTTTCGTGATTCCAGAGAGCCCAGTTGGCCACTTATGTCAAACACCTGCAGGAAATGTTGTTGGCCCTTGAAGGGCCTGGGTCTCAAAGCGCCCTTCAGATCAGTACAAACAGAATCAAATTCAAGAATGGGGCACTGCCCAGCTGGCCAAGGAGATGGGGAGGATTGCTCTGTGGGTTGAGGTCAGCAGAGAGACTGAACAACTGGTTGTGGGTGTTGTGTGTGAGGAGGCATGTGTGGGGACAGGAGTCGGGGGACATGCAAGTGTGAGTGTTCTAGGTCCTTGAACATCTGTGTCTGTGCAGGATGGATGCACATGTAGGCAGAGCAGGAGGAGGGGGCTTTATGAGTCTGTGGTTTGGTACCTGGGGAGCGGGTGGCTGTGTGGTTTGAGAGAGCTGTGGGTGTGGCGGAGATCTGGAGTGGGTGTGCCCGGGTGTGCGATCCACGGCGGTGTGCGCCCACGCGTCTATGCAATTTCTGTGCTTGGCTGGTGTGTGAGGCAACTCTCCTCTGCCCTCGGCAGCTCCTAGTCATAGTTCAGGATGGGGTGGAGCAGGCCACCTGAGCCACTTGACTGGCAGTGCTGTAATGACAACCTTTATGGGGCCCACTGTGACCCAGGATCCAGAGCTGTTCAGGAACTGCTGTCAAAGACCAGGAATGAGGAAGTCTCAAAGGTTTCTCTGGGTTTTCATTTCAAGGGGCAGAGAGTGACCTTTGCCCGAGTGGCTTGAGCTTGCTCCATGTCTTTCCCTAACAAGGGAGGAGAGGCCAGTTTCACTTTTCTTCCCAGTTGTTTTCACTTTCAGACTCCCTCCATGAAACACCTGGGAAGGTGCATCTGCAATGGTGGGAAGTGTGCCTGAGTCTCTGGGACTTCCATGAAGGCCCTGGGGGCGCTGCTGGGTGGACATGTCCCAAGCTCGGCAACTGACCCAGTGTGCACATGAGTTGCTGAGATCTGCCAGCCCAGTGACCTGATGAAGCAGGCTGTGACTTCCCTGAGAACACCAAGCTGTAGCTCTCTGCTCCTCATTTGTGCTGGTGAGAAAGCAGCTTCTGAGGGGAGCAGATTTGTCCAAAATAACACAGGGTGGGTGCCAGAGGCAAGGCCAGAACAGGTGTCAGACCATACATTGAAGGAGGGTGGCCAGCTGGTTGGCCAATAGCAGGTAAAGGGAGGCACTAAACTCCAGTCCCTCTTCCTAGCAGGCTATGCCAGACAGCAGGACTTCCAGCATGTCTGTCCTGCTGGCCCTCCCTGGCCATGTCATATTGCCTTTACTGTCCCAGGAGCCAGGCAGGACCTGGTCACTCTCACAGAGACCCCATCCTACCTGACAGATCCCCCCAACTCCTAGATGGGTCCATCCTGTGCAACAGGCCATGAGCAGCAGGCCAGCCTTTGCTCTGCTATCCACCCCCAGCTGGCCCCCTCGAGTCTGAGCATGCCTTGACCCGAGGCCCTGTTGGACATTCAGAGTGGGTCCTGCATTCTCTGGAGGGCTTCTGAAAACATCAACACACACACCTCATGGGTACTGTGTCTCCTTAGGACCTGCCACCCTAGACCAGCTGCCCCCTCTCATGACCCCTGGAAACAGTTCAGCTCTGCCCGGGGCTCCTTGTCCTGGTTCTCCCATCCCCACCCTTTAGGGCTGTGTTGACAGCCTGTGCTCACAAGCTGTGTGCTGATAGACCCTTGACAGCCCTCCAGCTGGAGTGGGCACACTCTACATTGCAAATAAAATAATGATAGCCTTATTGCAATCCACAGGAGACACTGAATGCCTACTGAGAAGCCTCTTTTTAAGTCCTTCTCCCATTAAAGGTTTGACACTGGCAACCGCGAAGAAGCAATCGCATCTGATGCAAAGCATCTGACTGTCGACCTCAATCTTCACATTAAATTTGGCTCTTATTTACTTTTATCCTGCTGAAATGCTTCATGTGTCTGCGAGGAAGTGCTGGCACCATGACATCCTGTTTGTGGCATGGGTTAACGGAACCATTCTCCGGGAGGCCACTGGAGTGTATTGCTGTCCTGTGGACAGTGGGTACCCCTGGCCTGACTGTCCAAGAAGGCCTGGCCAGGCTGGATGTTTACCATGGGCACCTTGGAGGTGGCTCAGGACAGTCGTCAGCCACCTACTACAGAGTTGCCAGATTTAACAAGTAAAAATAAAATACAGGGCACCGAGTTCAATTTGAATTTCAAATCAATAATGAATAATTTTTTAGTGTAAGTAGATCCCAAGTATGCAAAACTTATACTACTATACTATACTTATAATGAAAATTTATTGTTTATCTGAAATTCAAAGTGAACTGGCAACCAGGCCTTCATCTGGCGAGTCTAATCCAGCTCCTCCACCCACTGGTGTGTACCACCAGGCATCAGAGGCTCTGCAAGGAACCCGTAACCATAGAAACAACTGAGATTGTCATTGATCTCTACTTGAAGGCAGATGCAGGTCCCTCCTGCAGTGATGCCCCTCTCTCAGGCTCTAGAAAGTGGAATTGACCAATCCCAGTGATGCCCAGACCCCAGAAGTCAGTCAGTTCAGTGGTTTGTACCTAAGTCACCAAGCTAGATAGTGCTTTGAGCTTATACATCCACAGTTTTCCTTTTCTTCTTTACCCACATATACTTTTTTAGAGAAGGAAGAAGACAAGTCCAACAAAGACAGCATGCCAAGAGCATGCGCCTTGTGACATTGCCTGTAAGCCAGGAGCACATCCCTGTGAGTGGTGCTCCCATAACGCTGGGCTTTGGTCTCCGACATTTTTCAGGTTCATGGTCATCTGTCGATTAAATAACAAATATTTATTTATTCTCAGGCTTCAGTAATACTTCTAAGCCTATTAATAATACAAATTAGTGATATATAAACCAAATCAATACTTATTGAAAAATGTTTGGCATCTGATAACTCTAATTAATCTTCTGCATTTATTCTGTAAAGAATCAAATTTTTTTTTTTGGAATCAGGGATTGAACTCAGAGACACTCGGCCACTGAGCCACATCCCCAGCCCTATTTTGTATTTTATTTAGAGACAGGGTCTCACTGAGTTGCTTAGGACCTCGCTAAGTTGCTGAAGTTGGCTTTGAACTCGCGATCCTCCTGACTCAGCCTCCCAAGTCGCTTGGATTACAGGCGTGCGCCACCGCGCCCGGCCTAAAGAATCAAATTTTAACTGATGTTTACTCATATATACATGAAATGTTTTCCCCTGAATATGACTCCAAAATTTCATATCCGTAGCATGCTCTATGATTTTTCCGTACAGTGTTTGGAAGATGTGTCAGCAGCTAGGGCAGCCCTGGAGATGGGCCAGGAGACCCTGTGCACTGCCTGCTCCTTGGCTTTGAGTGGCTGTGTAGCCACATTTCTCAGCCTTCACTGAAATCACTGGTTAGTTGACTCAGAAACCTGCTGGGGACCTCAGATTTCTTCTTGTCATGGTTTGCCCAAAGATGCCAGGTCATGAGTAGATCAGGTGTCGAAAGGGGATTTGCACTGCCCTTTACTGGGACAGGCAAAGGGCTGGATGGGGGGCAGTGGGCAGACCCTCCTTTGGGAGACTTGATGAGCGACTTCTTTAAGGAAAGGGCCTGTGCCTGAGTTTGTGTGGCATCCTTTGAATCTGGCACAGAGAGCTCAGTGAACAAGGTGGGCAGGCATTTTCATGATCCACTGTGGGCAGTCTTGCCCTGGTTCTGGGCAAAGCAGGTTTATTCTTACATATTGACACCCAAATCAATCCTCTAAAAACTTGTTTTGTCTGCCTTTTGTTGTCTCCTGCGCCCCCATGCCTGGTCCTTCTTTGTTGTCCTCCAAATCTCTGGAGGACTGGGGATGGGGGTGGGAGCACCTCTAGACTGGGGGATCTACAAGGAGGGGGATGTCTTCATTGTAATTAGAAGGCCGTTCTCCCTGTGCAGATTTCTGCAGATAGAAACATCCAGAGAAGTTAGGGAGCCATGAATGCTTGAAATCTATGGTGGGGTGTTGCAGGATGGTGGTAGGGAAGGGTTGGCATCAGCAGTTAGGAACTGAGGCAATGGAGGAAAGAACTGGTTCCTCTCCAAGTGGACCAGAGGCCCATGATGGAAGAATTTTAATTTGTGCATTGCTGAGTGACTGCTGCCTTGCTCCCTGACAGACAGCTGAAGGATAAAAGAGAGTTTGTTCTATGCCCAGTATGAGACCTTGAAAAAGGGAAGGATTAAAAGAAACAGGAGAAATTCAGTTTAGATGAGAGTGGCCAGGATCACATCAGATCTTCTGGACTGGATAGAGGATCCTGGAATGAGCACATTTGTTCATTCATCCAGCAAATATTTATTGAGCACCTTTGGAGGGCCAGGCAATGATCCAGGCCCTGCACCACAAGTTTTATTAAAGTGTGGCTGTTTGGAATGATTAAATCGGATCTGAGTCTTGGGAAGGAAGTGAGTACCATTTTATTACAGTATTTACCAAAGAAAATATCAAATACTTTTAGGCTTTATCCAAGGAAACCCGAGCCCTGCCCCCGCAGCTTCACACATACACGAGTCCTTATGTCTTCAGTCCTCTGAGCATCAGCCCCCTTCTTCCTGTGCAGATATGATCAGCTTTTGCCAACTGTTGAAAAGAGGGCAGGAATTTGGCAAGAGGCTCAAGGTGAAAGCTGTGTACTTAGTTCCTGGAGCAGATGGAGGGCAGAGAGGAAGATAGCTGGGTGGCTCTGGGGCTGTGTCCCTGGGGATTGATGCTGATCTGCTTTGAGGCTGTCCTTGGGCTCCGACGTCAGCAAATGCACTATTTTGTTTCCTTTCCAGGGCTGGCATCCTCCATGTGTGGAAAAGTCCCTCTGACTGTCAGCCCAGAATATGGGTGTTGCTGGGGAGCTGAGGGGTGCTAGAGGAAACTGAGAAAGTACTCTGATTCAATTGAGAACGTTCTTAGGTCTTTGTGGAAGTGTAGATTTGTGTACTCTTAAAACAAATGTGAAGGGGGTCTAGAGAAAATGCAAGTCATGGAAAGAATGTCTGACTGGGGTGGGGACAAGCAGAACACCTCTCTGGTGGCTGTTGCTGCCACTTTTCTGTTCCTTGCACATGGTTAATGCTCATTGGCTGCTCACCAGCCACAGCAACAGTGACCAAGAATAAGTTGGAAAAGGAACCACAAGTGAATCCAGGCACAGAGACTCACCACTGCCAGCCAAGCCAACGTGGAGGCCAAAACTATCCCTCCAGCTCAGGCAGGAGTGGGCCCCGTGTTTGGAGCCTCCTGAGCTAACTGAAGGGGTTCGAGGTGAGGTGCTTTGCTCTAAAACAGCGACTCTCGAAATGTGGTTGCAGGGCCAGCAGCGGCAGTAGTGACAAGGAGCTTGTTAGACATGCAGAATTTGGGACACAATCTCAAGCCTTCAATCAGAAACTCCAGGCAGGACTCAGCAATATGTGTGCAAAAAAGCTCTGCGTGCTGCTGGTGCACTCAAGTGCGGGAAGCACTGCTCTCCGTAGACCACCTGCTTTCACCAGTGCCAAGCCCCTGAGTGGCACTGCACAGATTACACCAGCCAGGGCACCCGGGTCCCTGGATTCAACCAGTGCAATGGCCAGGGCCTAGCTGATGCCCACTGTCCTCTCTCTTCCCCTCTTTCACTAAAGTACCACAGTGTGTGGAAGGCAGAGTGACTGGAACCTAAAATGTGCTCCGCTGAGACCTGATGAGCCAACCTCCTATATGACCCATGGGGACAGGTAGAAGCAGGAGAGTTTTGCAAGGTAAATTGAAGTCAGAAAAGGGTCACATTGACTCCTTGCATAGTTAGGACAAAGGATAGGAAAGGGGGACAAATCTCATATAATTGTATAATATAATCTCTTCCCCAACTGGGAAGAGATTACCTTTGGCACATTACCTTCCCCAACTGGGAAGAAATTACCTTTTACACAGGTAAAATATATTAGCTACATCTAATATATTTTAGGTCTTCAGGTGCACCAAAAGGGAGAGAAACAAATTGCAACTAGAATGGAGGATATCCTTATAATTGACCACCATCCTCCACCATCAGGATTCTGGAACTCTCCCCCTCCACATCCCACACACACATATATACTATAGTGAAGCTTCTACATACATGTGGAGTGGTAAGACTCATATCTCATGGTGGGTTCTGTGCAAGTTTATCAGGAGCAGAAAAAGATGTGGGCATGCTAATTTCCAGAAGTGAGGACTTTAATAAAATGAGTTTTTAAAAAATAGGGAAAGTGATTGGTGGTAGCATGAGGTCTAGAGAGGTCACATATGGGCCTACCCTTTCCTGGGTCATGTAATACCCTGCAGGAACATCATGGTGTGGACAGTGAGACCCACAATCTCAATGTTCTAGCCAGGTTCTGGAGAATGAGTTCTGGTAGCCTGGGTTGATAATACCAGCATTTTCACTGCTGTTTGCCACTATGAAGATCCCCAGAAGATGCTGGAAACTGCAAATACTATTGAACTTGTCCATACTATATTATTCCTACACATACATGCAATGATAAAGTTTAACTTATAAGTTAGGCACAGCAAGAGACTGATGGAACATAAAATGGAACAGTTATAATAGTATTTTGCAATGAAATTATGCAAATGTGTTCTCTTTCTTTTCTTTCTTTCTTTCTTTCTTTCTTCCTTTCTTTCTTCTTCCTTTCTCATACTCTCTCAAAATATATTACTGAAGTTGGCTGTGGTGGTGCACACCTGTAATCCCAGCACCTCAGAAGGCTGAGGCAGGAGGATTGTAAGTTCAAAGCCAGCCTCAGCAATTTAGGGAGGCCCTAAGCAACTTTGTGAGACCCTGTCTCAAAATAAAATATAAAAAAGGAATGAGGATGTGGCTCTGGGGTTGAACACCCTGGGTTCAAGCCCCAGTATATAAAAAAAAAAAAACTTACAGTGCTGGACTCATTCTTCTCGTGATGATGTGAGATGACACAGTGCCTACGTGATACAATGAGGTGAGGTCTTCCGACCACACATCAGGAGGAGGGTCATGGAGTCATGACAATGCTGGTTGCCTGCGGGTAACCAAACCCTGGGAAAGTGAAGACCTACAGGTAAGCAAGCACTGCTGTGTTGCGACTGCCTGGCTATGAGGGAGGGGAGGGATGTCAAGTGAGACATCAAGCTCTTTGCCTTGGAGCTGTTGGTAGGAAAGACGTGAGCAGGAGGATGCACAGGTGTGGGAGAAAGGAGAATGCACTCAGCTTGAGTGCCAGGCACCTGTGGGTTGTCCAGGTGGGAGGTCCTGAGGCCTCTGGGTACATCAGGTTTAGAAGGCAGAGAGAATCTGAGTTGGAGAAAGATGCCTGTGAGTCATTATCAGGTAGTAGCCAAGGTCATGGGCTGCAGAGAAAAGAGAAGGATCAGAGATTTATCATATATGTTTTATGTGGATGTTACTATAGCAGTATGTTTTATACATATATATATGAACATATATATGCATATATATACGTATATATATACACACACTACAATTTATAAAAAGTAGGAATTTTAAAAAATGGCCATACTACCAAAAGCACTATACAGATTTAATGCAATTCTTATAAAATTCCAATGACATTATTCATAGAAATAGAAAAAGCAGTCATGAAATTCATTTGGAAAAACATGAGGCCTAGAATAACCAAAGAAATTCTTAGTGAGAAAGTAAAGCAGGAGCATCATAATAACCGACCTTAAATTATACCACAGGGCTATAGTAATAAAAACAGCATGGTATTGGCATCAAAAGAGACATGAAGACCAATGGAACAGCATAGAAGACACAGAGAAAAACCAACATAAATAACATACTAGACAAAGGCACCATAAACATACATTGGAGAAAAGAGAGCCTCTTCAACAAATGGTGCTGGGAAAACTGGAAATCCATATGTAGCAAAATGAAATTTAATCCCTCTTTCACACTGCACAAAACTCAACTCAAAGGGGATCAAGGACCTAGACATCAGACCAGAGACCCTGAACCTACTAGAAGAAAGAGTAGGCTCAAATCTCTAGTGTGTCAGCTTAGGAACTGAATTTCTCATCAAGACTCCTAGAGCACAGTAAAATCAAGAATCAATAAGTGGGACAGTATCAAACTAAAAAGCTTCTTCACAGAAAAGAAACAATCAAGAACATGAAGAGAAAGCCTACAGAATGGGAGAAAATCTTTTCCACCTGCACCTCAGATAGAACATTAATCTCCAGGATATAGAAAGAACTCAAAAAACTTAACACCAAAAAACAAATAACCCAATCGGTAAATGGCAAAAGAACTGAACACACTTCACAGAAGAAAAATATGAATGGCCAACAAATACATGAAAAAATGTTCAAAATCTCTAGCAATTAGAGAAATACAAATTAAAACTACACTCAGATTCCATCTCACTCCAATCAAAATGGCAATTATCAAGAATACAATTAACAATAAATGTTGGTGAAGGATGTGGGGATAAAGGCACACTGTACATTGCTGGTGGTTCTGCAAATTGGTACAACCACTCAGGAAAGCAGTATGGAGATTCCTCAGGAAACTAGGGATAGAACCACCATTTGACCTGTTATCCCACTCCTTGGTTTATGCCCAAAGGACTTAAAATCAGCATACTACAGTGACGCAGCTACATCACAATAGCTAAGCTATGGAACCAACCTAGAGGCCCTTCAACAGATAAATGGATTAAGAAAATGTGGTATATATACACAATGGAATAAAACTCAGCCATAAAGAGAAATGAAATTATGGCATTTGCCAGTAAAAAGTTGGAACTCAAGACTATCATGCTAAGTAAAATAAGCCAGTCCTAAGAAGCCAAAGGCTGAATGTTCTCCCTGATAAGTGGATGTGAACTCACAATAAGCAGGGGGTGAGGAGGGGGAAGAGGGAAGAATAGAAGTTCCTTGGATTAGATAAAGGTGAAGGGAGGGAAGGGAGGGGGATGAGAATAGGAAAGAGTCAAATGAACCAGACATAACTTTCTTATGTTCATGTATGAATGCACAACCAGTGTGTACTATGTATACTCCACATAGTGTAAAACCACAAAAATGGGAGGAGGTTATACTCCATGTATGTATGATATGTCAGAATATACTCTACTCTCACGTATAGCAAAAAAGAACAAGTCAAAAAAGTAGGAATTTAAAATTACAAGACAGAAAAGAGCTACAAAAAGAAACTGACGTTCTCTGCCCACTGCCCATGGACAGGCCCGTGTCCCCACCAGGGTGCACATGCTCCCCTTTGAGAGCTGCTGGGATGCGCTGGTGTCTCAGATTTCCTCGTGTCTCCTGTGTAAATGAGAGGCTTGCTATGCGCATAGCAGGGGTTCAGTAAATATTTGTGAAAGGGACAAATAAAGAAGTCACCCAGGAATGTTCGGGAATAGAGGCAATGTCATAGCGTGGCCAATGGCTTGGACTTTGGAATCGGAAGGGTTGCAGCTCAAGTTCCAGGCCTGTTTCTCACTATTCCTATAATGGAGGACTAGTGGTTTTTCTTCCTGAACCTCAGGGAATAAGGACCAGATCTCCCCCCGCCCCCAGGCTGTTGATGCATGCCACAAGCATCAGGAGGAATCATAAAGATGAGCTGTGCTCATTGTGAGGGGAATAACCCCAGAGCAGCTGCGCTTTCTGGCCTTTTTTTTACGAGTGCTGTCAGCAGCTGAGCTCTCTGTAAGGGCAGAGAGTAAGTGTGAATTCTGGCAGGCAGTGACTGGGACGTCAGTACTGGAGGCCGCCCCTGTGCCCTCGGCTTGTGCAGAGAAGCAACAGATCGGGAAAAGCAGTGACTCCCCCAAGTCTGTGAAGGTCAAGGCAGGGCAGGACCAGGAGCATCTTCCCTGACACCCATCCAACCCTGGGATTTATAGTGATTAGCTTCCATTCTGCAACTGACATTTATAGAAAACTACAATGTGATCAAGTAGTTTTTCCCTTCCTTTATTTTTTATAAAGATCATTGCATTTGTTTCTTTATGAAGTAATATTTATCACAAAAAATAGAATGTAAAGAAAAATTAAAATGTAAAAGACCACATTCTCACCATGGAAAGATAATCCTTATTAATATTTTGCTTTGTTTTATTCTGGCCTTAAGTTCTATGTAACGGTGTTTTGAAAGCCATAATTGCAATTATTAAATATGTTGTGTACTATGGACATCCGTTTTGTTTTTTATTTGAGGCCTTGATGTAGGTCTTTTCCTTGTTATTACAAGTCCTTCATGGGCATAACTGGGCAGCTGTGTGCACCAAAGGGAGTTGTTGCTCTGTGGGTCTTGGAACCCTATGCAGTCCTAAGCAGCTCAGCCTCTCCCCAAGGAGCTGGGCGGTCCTGCCTCTGCCTTGCAGCCACGCCACCTTCTCGAGCCTGATCCCAGCAGGGCCTAGTTGCTCCTTGATACCTGAGACCCAGCGGGACAAGAGCTGTGCTCAGAAGACCTGGGTGCCTGATCACACTATCCTCTCAAACTCCAGCCTTAGTTTCCCTTCTTTGAAATGGGGATAACAGGAACCAGACCTGCCTTTCATGGCAGCTGCCAGGCTAAGTGAGGTACCTTCTCAGAGGCTGCTGGGTAACTTCCCAGTGCTCTCTAAATCTTGGTTTGTTGGATTCATCAGAACACTTCAGATGCTAGCAACAGGAAATCCAGCTCAACAAAACTTAAACCATAAAGGGAATTTATTGGCCCACAAAATTGCAAGGCCCAGATGCAATGGCCCAGTGAAACCAGAGCCTGAAGGGCATGGCCACAGGTCTCAGTGACCTCTTTCCCACATTCCTATTCCATCCTGGGGCAGATTCTCCCCAGGACTCCCCAGACCCTGACATTGAGGGGGATGCCCTAACCCTGGCAGGCCCAGGTGACAGTACATGATCTTGCCTGCTCCAGAGGGACCCGAGCAGCCAGGCCTGGCTCATGCCCTTCTACCCTGATGGGCATCGGCTCACCCAGACCTCCTAAACTGAGGGTGGTACCCCAAAAGAGAGTCTAAGTGCTTTCACCAGAAGAGGGGCCGGTTGGGAGAGGGGGAAACAGCAGCCATCCTCCTCACTGACCATTATTCCTACTGCTGTGGCTGAAGGGAGGTTCTCAGAGCTGGTGAGACCGGGAGCCCGTGGCCCCAGGAGCCCTTGGTCTCCACAGCCTGCTGCAGTATGATTGAAATCCCTGGTCACTTTCCTTGTCTTTCGCTCCTGTTAGTCCTGCAGGGAAGCAGTGAGCATTCTCTTCCCGAATCCCCTGCAACAAGGCCACACCTCCAGGCGCTCCCTCCCTGTGACCATGAACTGGGAGGAGGCCGGACTCCCAGTGACCTCATCAGGTGACTCAGAGCACCGTGTACAGCCCAGGCCCAGGGTGTGTTAGGGTCCCAGGCCCAGCGGAAGGGCCCCATGGAACGTTTATAGGCCTGATGTTTATAGCTCAGAAAGCAGAGGTGATGCTGCCCAGGAGAGCCAGGCCGGGGAGAGGGCAGGGATCGGGCCCAGGGAGAGGACAGTGCAGCAGAACAGGTGTGGGCTGCGCTAACAGCTGGGAGCTATTGTCCTCCCGGGGCCTTGGACCTTAGCTTTGTTCAGTGGGAAAAAACCGAATGTAATCACCTCATCCCATGAGCCCCTCATGCCTGAGAGCTGGGCCAGGCAGGCTCTCCACAGATCAGTCAGCTGCGTCTCCTGTGGTGGCATCTGCTATCTACACGTGTGTTTGAGCTTGGTCCCTGCCCTGAAGGCTCACAAGCCACCTGATATGGAGTCAGTCCAAACAGTGCAGCAAGGGCGTGTGCAGGGCAAGGCAGGGCACCAATTCCCCTTCTCCATGTGAGAAACAGGACCCAAAACCTGTGGGGGCCATGGCAAGGGTACAGAGGGGTGGGAGGGCAGAGAACAGGGTAGAGAAGAGGTCACAGATCTGGGCAAATAAAGGGGGAGGAGAAAAGGACTCCCAGGGGCGAGTCTGATGAACAAGAGTCAGGGGAAAGCAGGAACCCAGACCTAGATTCAGAATGGGGGACAGGACACAGGCAGGGGACACCCACCCCAGAGCGATCATACAGGTTAATATAGGTGTTGCAGGAAATCTAGAAAATGGACAAAGATGCTTGAAGTGCCTCCTTGTGAGGGTTTCCAGGGGCTTTCCCTGTTGAGGACAAGGTGCAAAGTTTCGAGGAGAGGACAGGAGAGCAACTTTGACCCAGATAGTGCCAAGAGAGCCTTAAGGATGCCTGCCAGGTGAGGTGTGGGGATGTGTGTGCGTGCATTCTGTGACCAAGACAGCACCCAGAGCTTGTGCTCCTGGGGAAGAGGAGTGGAATTCAGGGCTGGCAACAGACTCCTATGCTCCCCCATTTGCCCACAGAGGGGAAGATTCAGGGAGGAGAGGAGTGAGCAGGGGCTGGGAGGAGACCACAGAGCAGGCAGGATCTCCAATGCAGAAAACAGGGAAACCCCAGGAGTAGGGCCATGGTTTGAACCATGAAGTTCATGACCTTGATCAGTAGTAAGGAACTGGCTCTCACTGCCGGGTGGGTGGTTCACATTCCCTCTGATCTGCATTGCTGGGCTGTCTCTGGAGTTGAGGTGGGAGATGGGCTCTGGATAGGGCACATCCCATCACATTCTTGGTCAGCCTCAAGGTGGCGGGGAAGGGAGGGAAATGGATTAGCCAGGCACTCAGCTCCAGAGCTTTGACTGCCCTGGCACAGAAGGCCCAAGAAGGCCCTAGGCCTAGGGAGATCCTCTACAGCTGGTTTGCTGGCCTTCCTTTATAGAGGCCGGGAGGGAGTCATTAGGAGGAAAAGGGACCTACTGATGAAATCTGCATGAGAGTTGAGTTTGAATATCAGAGGAAAATGTCTAGAAGCTCTGGAAATGTTCAAACCCCCTGAACTTCTTTTTTCTTTCTTTCTTTTTTTTATTTTTTTTTTTTTTGGTGCAGGGAATACTGGAGGTTGAACCTAGGTGTGCTTACCCCTGACTACTTCCTCATCCATTTTTATTTTTTATTCTGAGATAGGTCTCACTAAGTGGCTGAGGCTGGCCTTGAGCTGTGATGCTCCCGCCTCACCCTCTCCAGTCACTAGGATTACAGGCGTGCGCCATCGTCCCCAGCTTTGAACCTCATAACTGAACCCAGTAATTAAACTGTTGGCAACCAGTCCTAAGGCAATGGACTCTTTGCACAAAATTGTCCATCAAGTCACTATTTGTAAGATGAGAGTCACATACACCCTTCCCATTCCACACCAGTGGATGGCTGTATAGAACCCCTAGCTGCCCACACAGCCACATGCAAGATGATGAGGAAGGGTTCCTCTCTTGTGGAATGACACATACTGAAAAAAGTAGGGTACCTTACTGTGATTTTTAAGTAAAACGATGCATAAGGAAGAGAATTAACAAAAGTAGAAAATTTAGCAAAATTTAAACCCATTAAGCCCAAGCTTTCGAATCTGCAAATATTTCCAATGAAATGGACATGAGTGCATTAAAATAGGTTAGAAATCATAATCCAGAGTTTGTTTATACTAATACATTAATGTTAATGTTATATCATGTTATAATTATATTTTCATCATTATTACTGTATTATTGTTATGGATTATATTATTTATACATACATATACATGTCTGTGTATATATATACATATGTATATATATTTTTTTCGTCGGGGGGACTGAACCCAGGAGCACTTTACCACTAAGCTATATCCTCAATCCTTTTTTAATTTGTTAAATTTTAAGGCAGAGTCTCACTAAGTTGCTTAGGGCCTCACTAAGTTGTTGAGGCTAGCCTTAAACTTGCCATCCTCCTCTCTCAGCCTTCCAGGCTACTGGGATTACAGGCATGTGCCACTGTGCACAGCTTCTATTATATATCATATTTAACTTTTTATAGGTGTTCCACATCTGGGATAATTGGTCAAAACGGGTTAAATAGTGGTGTGAAATGATAGGTGAATTAAATAAAAATTTAACTCTCCCAGCAGAGTTGAAACACGGTAAATTATTTTTGAAAAGGTATAATATAAACATTATCAATCAGTTTCAAAACAAGAATCATGGCAGAGACAAACCCTGGTTCCTGTTGACTGGCTCAGCAATCTAGAGATGGCAGGACACGCTGGGTCCCCAGGAGCAGCACAGACTGAAGACATGC
The DNA here is from genome assembly GCA_020662805.1 of Glaucomys volans. NCBI lineage: Eukaryota > Metazoa > Chordata > Mammalia > Rodentia > Sciuridae > Glaucomys > Glaucomys volans. The sequence continues at coordinate 236,879 of JAJEJO010003472.1, read as the reverse complement.
TAGGTGCATGCTGAACGTGGGTTGAGTGACTGCAGAGACAAGATCCCTGCTCTCCAGGGGTGGCTGAGTATACACAGGAGTAGTAATGAATTGGAGCACCCTAGTACAGGCTGGGGGTATCACTGTGGGTGCAGTGCAGACGAGCCAGGCTGGGGCTCCTACCCCCAGGGAGGTGTCTGCTGAGGGAGTGGACATAGGTGGGGTGTGGGACAAGGCCTGTTGGGGTTTCTCCTTTTCCTGCCAAAGCAGTGAGTGACTTCCACTGAGTAAGACTGGGAGCTAGACCAGCACAGCCAGACCTTGAGGAAGTCATCACAGACACTATGGGAACCCCATTGGCTGTACGAGGCCCTCCCTGGGCCCAGCCTGGTGTATCCCAGAGAGAATGCAGAGTAGCTGGGGTCCCAGGAGGCAGGACACCCTGATGCTCCAGTGCCCCCTACCCTGGTCACAAAGCATTTTCTTGGTGGCTGGGAACGAGGAGCTAGAGGGAAAATTCTGCCTGGATTCTGAGAGGGAGGATTGGGGTGGAGGAGAGAACAGCATGCAGGAGGTGCTGCGGAAACCCATGCTAGAGGGATGGAATGTGCAGAGGAGGGAAGAGGAGAATGGGGTTCTTGGAGGTGGGCCTAGGGAGGGCCTGCCAGTGGCCCCCGGCCTTCATTTAAGGAGGATCTCCCAGGTCAGGCATGGCTGTGGTTCTGGCAGCAGAGGCTACACCTCTCCTGTGGCTTCAGCAGAGGAGGGAGGAAAGGCTTCCTACGGGTGCAGGAGTGGGTGAGGCACCAAGGTGGGCTTCTGATCCCTGCAGGGTCATCGTGTGGGTGGGCATTGGGCTTGGCCTGTCTGCACGCTGTGTGCAGCTCAGTCCCTTTGACCAAGCTTCTCCAGCAGCTTAGATTCTTTTCCTGTGTTGCCTGGGTTTGAATGTGTGCTCTGTCATTTACTAGCCATGTGGCTCACCTAATCGTTGTACCTCTCTGGACCTCCATTTCACCAAATGTAAAATACTACTCCTAAGGTAGCCTCTCCTGCTGGGTCATTTTGAGGATTAAGTGAGTCCACAGTCCCTGGCACAGACTGTTTGAACTGTGTGTTTGTTAAATAAAAACAAAACAATGATCAGGGTGACCCACAGGGGAGCAGGCTGCCCTGCCACTGACAGTGACAGAGAGGTGGGGACTCTTGGCTTTGAAGTTGACCTACAACAGGGAGAGACAGTTATTGGGGAGACTTCTGACCCCCATTCGTGTTGGTGGACGACCCACAAGGAGCCGGGTCACTGGAGTTCATTCATGATCACACTTGGGTACCCAAATCGCTCAAAGGACTTTCATCCACTGCTGTAGGAGTGGACTGATGGACCCACCACCAAGTTCATAGCCAGTCACCAGTGACTATAGACAAGGCTGAGCCCGGAGACTGCCAGAGGCTTCCAGAGATGGGTTCTGACAGAGAGCAATGTCCCTAAGGCCTCAGACCAACAAGGTCTTCCCCAGTCACTGGGGTCTTTTTTGGAATTCATTTCAGCTTAATATCAATAATAAACAGTTTTAAGCAATGAGATATACTGGGCCAAATGCAAGGAGAATGGACAGAGAACCTGTGTCCTCAAGTAGCTCACAGCTGCGTGGGAGGAAGAGACACGGGCTTCAGTCTACTGGCATCAACACCACCAACCACCACAGCCAAGATGGCAGTGTGGAGCTGAGCCCCTACTGGGCACCAGGCACCCTGGGCATCTTCTCCTACATACTTTATAACAAACATTAATATCTTCATCTTAAAGATCTGAGAGATTAGCAAGCTATCCTCAACCCCCTTAACCACAGTAGGAACTTGTCTTAGAGTGAGATGGTCCTGTCACACACATTATCTCTTGTCCTGCGGGAAACTAGTAATCATTGTCCCCATTTTATTGGTGAGAAAACCGAAGCTCAGGGCTCTTCCCTCGCACATGATGTGCTCCTGTCTTTATCATCACAGGTCACAGATGACACAATATGTGTGGTGGCCAAGGGCACAGACCTTTAGTCAAAGATGCTGGCTTCCCTTCACCTAGGCCACCCCAGTGTTTCTGTGGCCCATCCTGGACCTACTTCTCAAGACACTCTCACTGGGAGACTCATTCCTTCCCAAGGTTTAACCACCTCCACGTGCTCGCCAAGCCCAGTGACCACATCTCCAGCCCAGTGTCCACTCTGGCATTGCACCTGTGCAGTCATCTGTCTTGCATGCACTCACCGGCTCCCCACAACAGCTGCTGGTCCTTCTGGATCTCCTGTCAGGGATGGGCATCGTCCATGCTGGTCGCATAAGTCAGATTCAGGGAGCCTTCACCCATGTCTCCCTCTCTGATAGACAGATGCCATTTCCTTTTGACATTCCTTATCTCACTCTCCTCCCCACCATCCCACTGCAGCTGCCCAGGCCTGCCTCCTAGCTCCTGAGTCTCCTTCCCAATGGCCCCATTCTTCTCTTATCTGGCTGCCAAAGAGGTTCAGAGAAGTGCACATCAGCCCAGGTCACCTGCTTTCCTGACTCCCCATTTGTGCTGGGGGTAGGCCTACAATCTTAGCATGCCACTCAAGGTTCCAGCCCCACACACATTCCCACAGTGCCTGGTCTTGTGTTCCAGTCAGAATGACACCAGGCAGCAGACTGACCCTCTGTCACCCCAATCCTAATCCTCCTAGTCCTTGGGCAGCTCCTCCAGGAAGCCTTCCTGTTGCCCCAGGTGAGTTGAAGGCCCTCTTCTTGTGCTTCCCCAGCAGCTCTGTATGCCACACCAATGCTTTCTCTTCTCTCTCCACCTTGAGGCCAGAGAGGTGTTGAAGTTAGGAGCTGCTCTTATGCTTATATTTTTTAGTGCCAGGAAATATTTACTGAAATTGAAGGATGGAAATTCTGGGAGACAGACTTGGGGAGGGTGCTCATTTAAGGAAATGGGCCACTCTGTGTGTAGACACTAAAGGCTGAAGACACAAAATCATTTCTCTTTCTTTCCCTAACAGAGCCTCAGTTTCGCTCAGGGGGCAGCATTGGGGTTAACTATATTTCTTAGCATCCTTTGCAAAGACTAGCTAATGTCAGCAACAAGGTTAAGGAAAAGCAACTGTGCATGTGTCGAAGATTTGCTTTCCTGATGTGAGCCCGGCCCCTTCCTGTTTCTTGTCTTCCACTTCTTTCCTGGAATTAGGAGGGGAGGCTGGAGTTGGAGCAGCCATCTGAGGACCATGAGTGAACCATAGGGGAGGAGAGCTACATACACATTAAGTAATACTGAAGGGGTCTAGATCATGACCTTTGCACTACCTACAAGCAGACCTATTGTGACCAACAAATGAGCCTCATTTAAGTCACTTTGGTTGGACCTACATTTAGCTGAACTCTACCAGAACAGAAATGGCATCTCTGAATTGGCCTTTCCTATGGAGATGAAGCTGATTCTGAGAGCAACTCGAGGTCAAGGTTAACTGAGCAAGACAATGTGAGGGCTGGAGTGGTTGGTTCTCCCTGGGATTCCACTAGAGGATCATCCTTAGGCTGAAGATTGAAGAAGAAGCTCCAGCCATGGTGGCCCTAATGTGTCTGTGACCTTGACCTGAGCATTCTCTGGTCCCTGCTTGGTTCTACCCATGAAATGAGGCTCCTGGACTAGACAACTTTTCAAGTGCTTTTCAAGTGTAGGCTTTGCAGTCAGGCCGAGATGATTTCAGGGCCCACCACTTATTTGCTGTGTGGTTTTTAGGCCAATTTTAATTGGCCACTAGCATTCCCATCTGTGAAGTCCAGACTGTAATAGAGCTAATCTTGGGGTTACACAGAATCATGCTTGTGGGTGCTCAGCAGAGTGCCTGGCTCAATCTGCCACCTGTGTTACCATCTGTGCCCAGCACACCTTGAGTCCTCTGAGATGGGACTGTCCTTGTGCTCCTTGTTCTCCAACCAGACAGAATGGTGATCTGGAGTTCCTGCTTGCTCTGGATCTGGGCTGCTGCAAGGCTCTGGAAAGCTTGTTTGGATACACCCCTCTCTTTGGATGTGCAGAGTGGTCAGAGGTTACCCCCTGCCCAATAGTTTCTGAATGATGCCAGGCCTGGTTACTGCACTGGTGAAGAGGAGAAGCCAGTGGACAGAGGCCAGGCCAGACTAGGCTTGAATGCCTCAGGCCCAGGATAGAAATAAACATCCTATGTGGTTCATCCATCTGTGACTTTGTGATAGCTGAAGTTTCCTGGGTATCCACGGTATCTTCTCCTGGGTGTGGGGTGGGCTTAGAGAGATGGCTCTGTAGGGGACTACAGAAATTAGGGAGCTGGAAGAAGGCCTGTAGTGCTGGATTCCTCATGACAAATGCTTTTGGCAGAATCTTTTTGGCCTCAGAAAAAGCCTCACCTTCTTTCCTTTTTCTGAGCTTGCAGTCCCAGAGGTTTAAAAAAAAAAAAAAAAAAAAACCCTTGGGAAAAATAAACCTGCTGTTCATTCCAACCCTAAGAAGGAGGTCAGTGGGGTGCATCCCGTTTGTCCAGGCCCCTCCTTTGTCCCTGCAGCACTCCAGGCCAGACCCAGCCTCGCTGACACTTGACAGCGCTTGCCGTTTATCTTGGCTCGGGTCCAGAGAGTTCAGGCCCAGTCCGGGGCGGCCCCCACCCCTCCACCTTGTTACCCGCCCCCTCTCCAGCGCAAAGAGCAGTTTAAATATAAATCAGCCCGCAGCACAAACAGAGCCTCGGCGAGTCTCAGAACCATCACCGGAACTGAGGGCCCACGTTTGCCGCGGCGAGTGCAAACAAGCAGAGACTGGCTGCGTAAATCTTCCCAAGTGCGTCGGGCGGGGTGCTGGGACTCACCTCTCCAGGAACCCCGGGCTCCCTTCAATCCCCCCTTGCTCCTGCTGTCCCTACCCCAGCGCCCCTCGGACCCTCCTACCCCTCCCACCCCCTGGCCTTGCCCATTCCTTCCTTGATCCCCTCTAGTCACCCACCTGCCCGCACCGGCGGCACCCACCTTCTCCCGGTCATCTCCAGGCAACCCCCACTCTCCTGCAGCCTCCTGTCCCTCCTGCCACTAACTCCCTCCTTCCCCCCACCCCTCCCAGCAGGCGGGACCTTCTCCCGGGACCGTCCAGCCTCGCGGGTCCGAGCTGAGGTCGAGCCCCGGCGCACCCAGCTCCTGCCGGCCTTGGGCAGCGCCGACTCCCGCGCCCGAAGACACCTGTCTAAGGAGGCGGCCGCAGCGGGGGCGGGGGCTCGCAGCGCTTTTGATACCGGAGGAAGAAAGGGAGGAGGGAGCGCGTTTCATCATCGGCGACGGCGGCGGCCACTTATAAAAACTTCTGGGCGCGCACCCTCTCGCTCAGTCTCCGCGCCGCGCGCCTCTTCCCGTCATCGCCACCAAGTTCGCCATCCACCCGTCCGGCAGCACCAGCCCCCGAGGGCTCGCTTCCAGAGCTCGGCCCGGAGTCTGCAGCCACCGCCTCGGCAGGGCGGTAGGGGACGCCGCCCCCGTGTCGCTGTGCAGCCCGGCCCGCCGCCCGCCACCATGGGGCTCTTGCCCAAGCCCGGCGCGCGCCAGGGCAGCAGCGCCTCCTCGGGCCGAGCTGGCCGCTGTCCCCGCTCGATCTTTGGCAACATTAAGGTGAGCAGAGTCCGCGGACAGTCGGGGCTGAGCCGCGCCGCGCGCACCTTCGCGAGGCGCTGGCGTCGGTGCAGCCGGAGCCCAGGGGGCGCTGGGTGCTCCCGGCTCCCTCTTTGGCCCTCAGGGCCACTACGCCGGGTCGCACCCTTAGCGCTTGGCGCTGTGGGCCAGCGGGCACCTGGACCGGCCGCGCACGCCCGCGTGAATGCTCACATGCCCTCATCAGGGGAAAAAACAGGACAATGAAAGTACCGGGGTTTTTTTTAGACAACCGTAGAGAGATACGGCAGTGAGAGAATTGCCAATTAGAAAAAGTATCTAGAGGAACACTGTCTCCTCCAGACAGCTACTTGGTTCTTGGGATGGTCTTGGAGGTGCCCAGTGGGTGCCCTGTGGGGATGGGCTGTGGGTACTTTTGAAATGGAGCCGATCAGAATACACCTTGGCCCCGGGCGGTAGCAGATGTTCTTCCTGGGTCTTTCAACTTCTGCCAACGCTCGTGGGGATTTCTCCCAACAATGCTAGAATTCCCTCTTAGCGGTTCATCTACCAACTCTTCTGCTAGGACCAGCTTTCCTGATCTGAAAATGACTCTAGGAAAGCAGTAGCCCTAGTGGTCAGAAAGATCAGAGCAGGTGCCTCTGGCCCAGCAAGTTATGAGGAGACATAGAAGAGAAATTGGGGTGTTGGCAGCTATTAGAATGGCAGCACCTTCTTCCCCAGAGTCAGAAACACTTTCCACTCTCTCACAGGTCCTGGAGGACCTAGAATGGTTGGATGCACACTCAAGTTCTTTGGGGACTTCCTGACAGAGGGAAGCTCCCCTATGAGGAAGTGGAAGGCTACAGAGTCCCATAAGGGCATATTGGGGTCAGGGTAGGGATTATGGTGCAAAGAGGTTAGGTTGTTTCCCACAATCATACAATCAGGTGGAACTGGGTAAAGCCTCCAGTGGTGGAGATAGGGGAACTCAGACCACATCAAGGGCGGTTGGAACACTATGGACTGGTTACATGTATCTAACAGAAAGGGATCTGGAGGTCAGAGAGGATCCCACCTACATACTTGTACTTAGATTGTTACTAGTGGAATTCCCCATTCCTGTTTTTGTTCTTTCCCACACCACAATAATAAAGGTTGAATTGATTTTGTGGTTGAAGGTAAATAAGGCAGAAATTTTGGGATAATTTAAAATAATCCTAAAACCTCACCTTTGGCCAAATCTGCATAGAACACTATGTGCAATTTCCATTCCACCATTTGAAAGTGTTCTGGAGTAGTTTCAGCTGAGAATTGTGGAAAGTTTGATATTTTAAAATTAAGAATTGGAAGGCAAGGGTCAAGGTGGGGGTTGGTGGTCCGAGAGGAATGGGGCTGTAGCAGAAACAGGGTACAGACATTCTACCTCCTTTACCGTCAAGAATGGCAGGAGGGGCCGTTGTTCCAGCACAGATTCCTGACAGCGACAAGGGATAAGGCTGAGCCATTTAGACCTACCCTAGTCCCTAAAATAGTTTATGGCAGCAGTTTCTTTGAAGATCTATAAGAATAAGATAACTTCTCACATGCTAATGATTCATGCCTGAGGCTTGAGCTCTGAGCTGAGGCCAGTTGGCCTCCTGAGGGAGTTAAGGGCAGATCAATTGAGAATTTTCTTGACTCCTAACATCCAGATTCTCTTAATCATCACTTCTGTGGGTAGATAACAGTTTTAAGATCAGAATTTGGAACAATCACAACTGAGCTTCACTCAGGAGCCTGAAAGCAGGCGAAAAGCTGACAGGCGATCTCCAGGGAAATTTAGAATCTGGACCCCATTAGTTAAGTGTCCCTCCCGGTCAGTAAGAACTACGGGACAGTAAGGACTATCCAGGGCTTTGAGGGGAAATTTCCTCCGAATGGGAGGTTGGGCACCTTCCTCGTGGGGAATAGGCTGCACACGCCTCGTGATATGGATAGGAAAGGGGACCCTCTACTTGCAGATCTGTCATTTTCCTAGTTCCTTGTTGCTGGGACAGACTAACCTATTGACCTGTGGACATTCCTGAGAAACCCCACATACCGTAAGGTTTAGGGAAAGCGGATAAAGCCAGAGGACTTCATCCCATCCCAATCACTTACTAACTGCGTGACACAGGGAAGCATCTTTCACCTTTCCTGGTCCTCAGGGTCCTTACCTGAAAAAGTGGATAATATAAACAATGCCCACATGATGAGGCGGCTCAGTAAGGACTAAACAGGGTGTAGCAGAGGAAGGGGACTTTGTCAATCTGAGAGTGCTTCTTGCTTCAACAAACAGAAGTGTGTGTTCAAATACCATTTAGGAACTATTGTTCCACTAATTGCATCATGGAATTATTAGTTAAGAAAAACGACAACTGTTAGTTATAACTACAAAGAGTTACAACCTCTAGTTAAGAAACTACAATTAATAATAATGTGTCCAAAATAATGGTAATAGTAGCTAACAGCAATTGAGCTATATGAATGGACCCAGAACTGTGGAAGTACTGTACCCATATTTTATCTTCTTTGCAACTCTATCAGGTGAATTATTGTCCTCTTTAATGATGAGGAAAATAAGGCTTTGGTATGGTATCTCCATGTGTGGTCACATAACCAGCAAGGGATGGAGTGTAGAGAGACATGGACTCTAACCATTATGCCACCCGGTCCTCCCATCAGCTGGTTCAGGAGGCAGGGATTCCATGAGTTTCCATTAGGAGGGCTTTCTCCAGGCTCTGGTGACGCACAAGTGTGACTGTGGGGTGCTGCAGTGGCAGCAGGATTCGTATGCATGCTCCCAGTTGCTCATCATTGTTCCCATCCAAACAGCCTGGCAAATCTTAGGGTCCATTTTTTAGACTCCCCTGCAGGAGTAAATATCCTGGTATTTAATTTGGAGACAGTCTCTGGCCTCGGACTTGCAGGATTCTTAGGAAGTACAGGACCTGCTTGAGAATCGCTGTCAGAGGGAGTAGTTCAGAGGCCAGAACTCTAAATTAAAAACAGGTCCATTTGGTGATTATGGAGGTGGGGGTGGGTGTTGGTAGAAGGGAGCCTTTGTGGCTAACTTCTCCTGGCAGCCTCAGAGAGATCTGTTTCTCCTTAAAATGAAACTTTCTTTTGGGGCCAAACTGAGGTTATCTTATAGTGGGAGTGGTCATTCGGCAACTGCTGCCAAGGCTCCAGTGTAGTGAACTCATATACATTTGATGGGGTGGGGGACATTCCACTGGTGGTGAAGGGCTGGGAAGAAGAGTGGGAAGAAAGGAAAGGCAAACCTTCCAGTTTGGCCTGAGCAGCCCTGGTAACCCCTAACCTAGGAGAATCAAAAATTGGGGGTGTGAACTTTGTCCTGGCTTGTGTCCATAACTTCTGAGGCTTTCGAATCTCAACAATGGGGAGGCATTTTGAGTTTAACCTCTCAGTTTCTAGAACAAAGTACTATATCCCAGCAATCTGATTCATGCTCAGGAAAACACTCTCCATAGAATCCCCAGGGCCTAAGAATTCCTTCCCTGACCTAGCAAATTAAGATCTCCACTCCTCCCCTGGGGTGGGGTTTCTCTAATGTCTAAGATAACATCATTCAGCTCTCAGGCATCGACCTCCTGAAAGGCCACCCTCGGGCACTGCTTCTGGTGGGGAACAACGAGAACTGTTGGGGTCAGGGCATCAAAGGTCACTCAGACCTTCTCTTGGATGATGCTTAGAACCCTTCTTAGCTTGTATTTTGTCTCTAGTGGAACACAGAACAAACCCAAGAGTGACTTGTGTTCCACTGTGTGGATATAGCTCATTTCATCTCTTCCTGATTATTCTTTTCTGTTCATAACAGTGGCTATCGTTTTCCCATTCTGGGAGACCTAGGAAGGGGTGTTAAGATGGAAGTGTGGCCTCCCCTCACCTTCTTTTGTTCTGCTATGCCATAACTCTGTATAGGCAGAGGAATGTAGGAGGTCCCCTGGCTCAGTCTCTCTCTTTGCAGCCTCTGCTTGGTTTATCCTATGCCTCTGCTTGGTTTTAACCACACCTGGACCTTACCTGAGCTTCCTTTCTGCCTTAGAGGCACTGGGTCTGCTCAGAGTTCCAGTTAGGTGCCAAAGCATGAGAGCAGGGACAGTGGAACTGAGAAGCCAGGGATATTTCTGGAGTGAAAGAGTCCCTCAGAGACCCTGTTCTTACATCGTTAGGGTCACCAATGTATACATGGCCATTCTATCCTCAGTTTCTTTTGGAGAATGACTTGAAAAAATAGGTGTGCGAGCTTACGTTGTCCATATTCCACAGGATCCACACAGATGGCTGTCATCATAGTTTTTGGGGACTTTCTTATAAAGGATCACAGGAGAAAGTCAGTTGAGTCCTTAATATAAGACAAAACTTGGTTTGAGTCTTTAAAAACAAGATTTTTTTCTTACTTTTCTATTAGTCAGCTTTTCCTTGCTGTGACAAAATAACTGAGAAAAACAACTTAAAGGAAAAAAATTATTTTGGTTCATGGTTTCTGACGTCTTAGTCCATGGTTGACTGGCTCCATTGCTTTGTGTCTGAGGCAGGGTGGAACATCATCCTGGTTCCCCTGGCAACCAGGAACCTGTTTCCCATCTCTGTAATTTAGTCATTTCTAGAATGTTACATAAAGGGAGTCATACAAGAAGTGACCTTTTGAGATCAGCTTTTCTTTTTTCATTTGACACAATGTCCTGGAAATCTGTCCCAACTGTTGCACATACAAAGAATTTGTTCCTTTTTATTGCTGTGCTGTTCCATGGTGTAGATGTACCATAGTTTGTTTCAAGGTTCACTCACTGAAGAACCTTTGGGTTGATTCTAGTTTGGGGCTATTACAAATAAATCTTTGATGAACAATTATCTGCAGGTTTTTGTGTGGATAATAAATATTTATTTCCCTGGGGTAAATGCCTGGGAGTGTGTCTGTGGGTCACATGGTTGTTGCAGACTGAGCTGTTTTGCGAATCTGCCAAATTGTTTTCTAGATTTGCACCAGCAATGTGCAAGAGTTCTAGCTGCTCTACCACCTTGTCAGCCTTTGATATTGTCACTACTTTTTATTTTAGCTATTTTAATAAATGTTCAGTAACATCACATTGTGGTCTTACTTTGCATTTCCCTCATGGTTAATAACAGAACATCTTACTTGGATTTCCACTGCATCTCTTCTTCACTGAAATGTCTGTTGGTGTATTTTGTCCATTTTCAAATCGGATTTTTTTTCAGTGTTGAGTTTTGAGAGTTCTTTATGTATATATCTCATACATAAATTGGGTATGTGGTTTGCAAATATTTTCTACTAGTCTGTAAATTATTTTTTATCCTCAAGTATTTTATGGAAAAGTGTTTAATTTTGACGAATTCTAATTTATCGACCTTTCAATTTTCTGGATCTGGATTTGAGGTCTAAGAAATCTTCACTGAACCTTAGTTTCCAAATGCTTTTCCTACATCATCTCCTAAAATTTAGTTTTCTAACTTTGCTTTATGTGTGTGTGGGGGGGGGGTGTTGGGGGGGGGGCAGTGGCTATCTCAGGCCAGTTATTCCTGTAGCATTTGTTGAAAAGACTATCTTTCCTTTATTGAGTTGCCTTTGTACTTTTGTAAAAAATCAGTTGGTGGACTGGGGAAGTGGCTCAGTGGTAGAGTGCTTGTCTAGCATGTGTGAGGCCCTGGGTTCAATCCCCAGCACACCACCAACAAATGTACAAAGAACCCACCACCAGAAATGGGTTGTCCATACTTGGGCAGGTCTATCCTTTTCTTTTCTGTTTCATTGATCTATGTGTTTAGCTCTCCGCCAATACCACTGTGTCTTGATGTTTTATTTTTGGCACTGGGGATTAAACCCATGGTGCTCGACCCCTGAGCTACATCCCCAGCCCTTTTTAATTTTTCTTTTGAGACAAGGTCTTTTTAAGCTGCTTGGAGTCTCACTAAGTTGCTGAGGCTGTCTTTGAACTTGTGATCCTCCTGCCTCTGTCTCCTAAGCTGCTGGAATTATAGGCAAGTGCTACCATGCTGGCTGTGTCTTGATTTTTGTAGGTTGGATCAAGTCTTGAAGTTGGGGGAAAGCTTCGTTTTTATCCTCCCTATTGCATGTGTTTAGCTTATGTCTGCCAAATTTTATTTCCCTTCTACTTTGGCTTTTAGATAGATATCGGGAATTTTCCTAAAATCCAAGCTTACTTTACTTTCTAAAATAAAGCTCGCTTTTGGTAACAGTGTGGGATCTTGTGTGTTTATGCTGCAGCTTTTCTTCTAGTCCTAGCTGATTGGTATATCCTTTCTCCTGAACTTGATCTATGTTTCTGATTTTTTTCTAATTTCAATGATAGCCCTGCAATCGAGGTAACAACATCTTCATTTCATAGTTGGGGAAACTGAGGTTGACCCAAGGCCACATATCCAGTAACTGGCAAAGCAGGAATTTCTACCTGGGGCATCTCTCTCCCCAGTCCCCTTTTCCCCACGACCACAGAATGCCTCTCAGTTCTGGGTCCTCTCATCTTTGACCATTTGAACCTGAGTGTAGTGATCTTGAACTTTCTTTTCCATTCTCAGATTCTCATCTCATGCTCTTAAATTGCTGATTGAGATGAGACTAGGAACAGGGCCAGGGTTTGAACTTTGCCGGGAAACCTGTTATGAAACCTGGCAGATGCAGCCAGGCTGTCCTTGATCAATCCCCAGCTCACTTGGTTTAGAGGACCTTGATTTTCTGGGTGTGACTTACTGTTTGGGACGGATTACGTTTGCTCAGGGGCGGGAAATGAAAGCAGAGCAGAAGTCTCAGAGCAACCTTCTTCTAGGGCCTGTCTTCCCAGGATCTTTGATCGCTGGAGGCGAATGCTTAGGAGGCTCACGGGGAGTCTTGTGCTCAACCAGACGGCATAGCCGGGAGCAGTAACCTTGTAACTTACGAACTTTGGGGCATTCAGTTTGATCAACACTATCCCTCACTTCTAGAAATGTGGCAAGCTATCCCCTTCTCAGAGATTGTGCATCTGAGCCCTGGAGGAACCTGCTGGCCTGTTCCATGTTGTTTACCCGATGCTGCTTTACATACTGCAGACTGCTCCATCCAGCGCCTCCGGGAGATGCTGCCCTGGACCACCACGGGCCTCAGTTAGGATGCAGTTGTCATTGGAGGGGGCTACACTGAGCTAGCATTTGTAATAAAAGGCCCTGAATTCTAGAGGACAGTGGGAATGAAAATATTTCCACTTGGGATTAGGACATGGGGCAGGAGGAGGTATCTCAGGATGTGGCCTAACCCTGAACATGACATTTCATAGACATATTTTTACACTGTCTGAAAATCAAGTGAATTTTCTATCTTCCTCCATGATCATCTGTTTCCAAAAGTATTTTACATTTTCCCTCAAATCTTGGGGTAACCTTGATGTTCCAGGAAGCTATGTTGTGTCTAACTCGTGTCTCCTACATGCAGACTCCCAGGTGGAGTATACCAAGTTTGGGAAACAGCATAAGCAGAACTTGTTGAGTGCAGAGGGACTGGCACCTAGGCAGTTTGAGGGGACAGGTGTGTGGGGTGTGGGTGTCCAAAAGTTCCTGGGCTGAGCTTGGTGGTACACTCCAGGAGAGGAGCCCAACGAGGGGAACACAGCGCGGCCCCTATGGGCCTGGGGAAAAGGGGCAGGGGTGGAGAGAACAGCAGGCTCCTCCTGCTCTCGGACTGCCAGAGATCCCCGGATGGGATTAATCTGATCATTTCTCAGACTGTTTTACAAGTTACTCCTCGCTTGTGCTTCAGGCGCTTTTGCAACTTGATGCTTTCCTTTGGTTCACAGTGCAGTTGGGGGAAAGCTGGGAACTGGGAATTTACTGTCTGTGGGTCAGGCCCTTTACTAGGTGGGTTGCTCTTTATCCCCAGCCTCCCTAAGAGGCTCCCCAGTTTCCAAGAAACAGTTGCCTGCGAAGTTCCCTGCCTCCCAAAGTAAGCAGCTGTTTCCATTTGCCCAGTAATGAGTGGGCTCCAGGGTCCCAGGACTCTCAGCTTTAGAGCTGGGAATGTTCTAAGCAAATTGGAACAGGACGGACCTTATTGCCTCTCTTGCTATGACATTTTATAAGGACAAATTCCTGCCCTCTGACTGTGGGGCATGGATGGCATTAGGGAAGGTTAGGGATGGTGTCTGGGAATGAAAATGAACCTCAGGGATTCAGGCAGGCAGAAAGGGGAGGCTTCTGAGAGCAGGTGGGTGGAGCCCAGAGGCAGAGCTGGGCTCTTGCTGAATGACAAGGCTGGGTTCTCTGTCTTATTTCTGTTGGGGTCCTCCTCTTCCTCCTCCCCCCGCCTTTTTCCTCCTCCTCATTGTTGGTCATGGCTTTTATGGCCTTTGAAAACTTCTCCCTACACAGAATCTATACAAATGATGACAAAATCAAGCGATGGAAAGGTGGTGCTTCCTGCTGTGGGAATTAATGAATTTCAGAACTGACCATAAGAAGCAAGTCCATTTGCTCCAAGATGCAGGAATCATCTGAAAGTCCCACCTCTGTTCACATACCTCCAGGGACTTCATGCTACATCACAAAGCAGACCCATATTGAGCTGAAATCTGTGCCTATCCTATGTGGATCCCCCTCAGAGCGAAGCTAGCAGAACACCTTACCTCCCGGTCACTCATCTCACTGTCTCTACTAGAAAGGTCTCCTCTGTCCCAGAAGCCCCCCAACTGGGGACTGCTTAGCAGGGTTGAAACAGAAAACCAGGTGGCTTGGGCCATCGTCTTCTGAAAGCCATACCAGGCTGTGAAGGTGGGCATTGCTGGGGTGGGTGCAGTGTGACCCCTGACCCCTGTTGGCCCTCTTGGCTCTGCAAGAAGCTCACTCACTGCTCATGTGGGTGCTTCAGGCTTGGTGACAGCTGCTGTAAAGTGGCACAGGGTTCCGGATCAGCAGAGAGGGTCTTATGTTGGGGACCCTAGCCCACCAGGCCCTGCAAATCCGTGATGCCCTCACAAGCTCTAAGACCTGCTCCCCCATCTCTCGCACTCTTCCTTCTCACCCCGTATCCCTCTGTTCTCACACCCCATCTCTCACTCCTTCCCAACTTTGGAAACTTTCATGGAGTGTTCATGACAAGCCCAGAGGAGCCATGGATAAGTCATTGAGTCCATCCTCCAGCCTCTAGATGGACAATAGCCCTCTGGAGGAATTAGAGAAGGGGTTGACCACGTGCCCTGGGTTCATTGCCAGAGGGCCCAACCAAGGCCTCTCCCGAGGAATCTGGCCTGATGCTCATGGGAATGTTCCTTTAGGGTCCAGCCTGTGCTCCAGGGCTGCACCCTACCACCCAGACTGGCAGGGCCAAGTTAGTAAAGACCAGCCTCATCTACTGGACCAGCCTTATCTATCGGGCCAGCTCCATGAGCCCTCAGGGATCATTGGTAGTCCATTTCATTTTCAAAATGCCCTTTCTATCTGGAAGCTGCCTTTCTGTGCAGCCAAAATATTTCTCAAATCTCCTTCTTCTTCAGTCTTCAGCATCCTGGAAAACAGTGGGTTCATGGAACCTATCTGTAAGTTTAATGTCTCCATGTAAAATTTACATGGAGATGGGCATTAGTCACCCAGTTTTGGGTTATCTTTAAATCACATATATTCAGTATTCCCACCCTCAGCATCAACACATTCTGAGCAGCCATTATGATTTTCTGAGATATTATCCCCAACATGGATCTATTTTATCAGGACCCGTATGTATGGTAAAACATAAAAGGGGGTTTACGGATATTTAGTTGTGAATGCAAATACATTTGAGGCCCCCTGCTTAGAAGCAGCCACTATGTGAAAATTTAGTGACATAATTTGGGCAAGCTTAGGTTCTTCCAGAAACACTATCCTACTCAGCCTCTTCCCAGTGCTGTGAGGTGCTTATTATCCACATTTTATAATGGAGGAAATTGGGAGGCAGCCTCTGGGAATTGCCACATTACAGTGGGGCTCTCTAGGTGACACTGTCTTAAGATTTTTTTCCTTCTATGACTGTTCTTGTACTTCACCATAAACCCCACGCCAGAGTCTTGCTGCATACTGGCAGACACAGCAGGGTTGCCTATTTCTATTTATTGTTGTGTTTTCCAGGAGAAATTTGGCAATGGTAATCCTATAAGTCTTCAGCCCTCCATTTCCTTTCTTAGTGCACATTCCCTCACCCTTGTTGGTCTTGGGCCTGGACCCACACTCCAGCTGAGCAGCTGTGAGCATTTAGCACTGGTGTGGGTGTGGGCAACCGAGGGGCTTAGAAACTCTTGATTTCCAAATGAAAGAATCAGTGGAAACCTGGTCAGCTGCACTGTGTCTTATCATGGAACTCATCTGCTCAGAAACTTTGAACAAGGAAAGGGCTTATATATAAAGGGCAATGGGAGAGCCAATCAATCAATCAATCACGGGACATCTATCAATAAAATATTTACAAACCATTTTTTAAAGTTTTACTGAAAATAGTTTAAACTTTGGGGAAGAGTTCAATCTCCAATGTGAAGTGAGAGGAGATGGCATGAACAACCATATGTAGGAGTGGTCCAAAATATTTAAGTTACTAACATGTAGAGCAAGAAGATTTGAAGGGGGTATATCTGGACAGCGATGAGTCTCTCTGCATGGGAAATGTATTAACAGCTTCACTTTTCTTTTTGAGGCTTTCTATGTTCTCCATTTTTCTACAGTAAACATGTCCTATATTCATACTCAGGAAAAAACTATCAATTGAAAAGTCCCAAAGGCTATGGTGAGAACCACCCTCCTTCCCCAGGTACACCTAGCCATCTCAATTGTGGAATATGAAATGCAATGTAATTGCACTATTCTCAGGTCCCTCAGAATAGACCAAGGATGATGCAGCTGGGACTGCAGCCAGAAGGATGTGGTTGTCTGGAAGGACCATGTCCCCTAGTACTGTCACCATTCCCACTGCATTTTTTGTATCTGTTATTTCATTTGAGTCTCACAGCTTGCTAGGGATGGAAGCAAAGTCAGATAACAATACTGGAGGTCCTAAAGAGAGGCAAGAAGATGGAATGTTTTTTGGAAGATTGGGAAGTGATTCTGTTCAGGAAGTCCTCTCTGCTCTTTTGGTGCCCACTCTCAGGGGCTGGCTCAGAGCTTAGGAATCCAGCCCTAAGGGTTAGACACACTTCTTAGAGAAATGAGTGTATCTGATTGGCTCTGTGCCCTATAGGAAGAGAGGGCCCAAGGGTGAGGCGGTAAGAACAGAGCTAGGACAGGCTTCTAAAGGCTGATTAGGGGTCTGGTCCTGTGCCTGGGGTTTTACATCTGAGAGGATGTGGAAAGAATTCTGAGTGGGCTTTCACTGAGTCATGTGGTGAGCCTTGATTGACCACCCACTGTTTGCCAGACAATTCTTTGCCGGTGGTACTCTAAACAGCATGGATTTCTGAACTCAGAGACCACAAGTGGTATTGGGATGGAAGCCTGAAATTCATTTATTCATTCCCTTGTTACTATCGATCACCTATTGACAATCATTATAGACCTAATAATGAGTAAAACAAAGTGGGCTACATCCTGAAGAGTGAAATAGACAGCGGGTAGGTACACACAAAAAATGCTAATTATAAAGCCTGTCATATAAGGGGGGAAAGAACTGTTTTAGGA
This sequence comes from Glaucomys volans, assembly GCA_020662805.1. Lineage (NCBI taxonomy): Eukaryota > Metazoa > Chordata > Mammalia > Rodentia > Sciuridae > Glaucomys > Glaucomys volans. Next base: position 219,572 of record JAJEJO010003472.1, on the reverse strand, counting down.
GGGAGAATAAGGTGGAAGCAGAACTGGATTCTGCTTACTACATCTTGGTCACGGGCTCTGGATTTTAACAAGCCACCTTTGTGGGTCTCATGTAGATCCTCCTCCATATGGAAGACACAGCTGTGAATTAGATAAGATCCCTGCCCTCCAAAGGTTGTGGTTAGATGGGATAAGGTAGGCCATGAAGAGCTATAGTGAACCATGGTTTCCATCAACATGAGGGGTCCATGTAACATGAAACCCTACCACAAATACCCAGAAGTGTTGCATAGTATAGAACAACACCAAAGGTTTAAATACCAGCTGAGCTTGCAAGAAAGAGAGCAAAATCTTCAGGTGAAAGAAACGAAGAATGGATCAAATACCAGAATAACAGGGACATCAGTTGACCTTGTGGCAGAGTAAAAGGAAAAAATGAGTGTGGAGTGATTAGAACAATTAAAGACCCTAAAGAAACTGCTAATGGAGAATGGGTTTTAGTAATCATGCAGGTATGAAAGATTCATGGGCAGTTGAATGAAACTCAGACCCATTCTTAAAGCTGGGCCCCTTGGTAAAAGGGTAACTAATAAACTCAGCACACCACCCCAGGGACAGAGGAGGAGCTTTGTCTCTAACAGGACCCCTGGGTGAAAAAATTCCTTTGAGAAATGAAAACTTCAAAGCTATACCACATAGAATTAGCAACAGAATTTATCCTATCCATATGGTGGATATATCTTTTACCATATACAAAATTAATTCACAGTGGGTCAAAGACCTAACTGTAAGACATAAAACTGCTAGAAGAAATGTTGGAGGTGAAGCTTGATGACATTGAATTTGGCAATGATTTCTTGGATATGACATCAAAAGCACAGGCAACAGAAGTTAAATAGACAAATTGTATTATATCAAAATTTAAAACTTTTGTGCATCAAAGGACACAATTGAAAGAGTGAGACAGCAGTCTACATACTGGGAGAAAATATGTGCAAATCATATATCTGATAAGGGACTGAAAAATTGGCAAAGGATTATTTCTCCAAAAATGATACCCAGGTGAGTAAGAAGCCCATGAATGCATGTTCAGCATCACTCATCATTAGTGCAATGAAGATCAAAACCATGAGTTGTCCTTTCACACCCATCAGGATGGCTACTATAAAAAATAGAACAAAAAATCAGAAAATAATTGTTGTCAGTGATGTGGAGAAATTAGGCACATCATTGACACTTGGGCACTGTTGGTGGGCCACCATGGAATTCTGGATGGCAGTCCCTTGAAAAATTAAAAATAGAATCCCCATATGATCCATCAATTCCATTATTGGGGATATGTACAAAAGAATTGAAATTAGGGGTCAAAGAGATATTTATATGCCCATGTTCATAGCAGCATTACCAAAAGGTAGAAACAAATCAGACTTTCACTAATGGATAAATGAGTCAAGTATGGTATAGATAATACAATGGAATGTATATAGAATGAATTTCTAAACCCATGTTGTACAGTTGATGCACCAGGAGGGCATTACATTAAATGAAATAAGCCAGTCATGAAAAGTTAAATGCTCTATGATTCCATTTATATAAGGTATTTAAAATAACCAAATTTGTAAAGACAGAAAGGCAAATGGTTGTTGACAGGAACTGGGGGTGGGGAGGATGGCGAGTTGAATTCAATGGATATAGAGTTTTGTAAGACAAGAGTTTTGGAGTTGGATGGTGGTGACAGTTACACAAATGAATGTACTTAATGTCACAGAACTGTATACTTAAAAATGGTGAAGATGGTGAATTTTGTTATTTGCACTGTACCACAATTTTAAAAGCATATGGGAAATCGTTAAGACAGAGACATTGGATGCCTGTCTTCTACGGCAGAAGAGAATACAAGGGAGAATAAAGAAATAAAACAAAAATAAAAAAGAAACATAATCAAACAATAGAAAGCTGGAAGGGGGAGGGGGAAGACAAAGGCAAAAATAAAAACAAACAAGAAACCCTTCATGGTAAATGGTAGCATAATATAACAAGCAGAGACAAATCTAGCTTTATCCAACATTGCAGCACAAGCAAATGGACTACTCATACCATTTTGAAGTTAGAGAATCTCAGATTGGATTTTAAAAAGCACTGCCAATCTAGTCACATGCTCCTTAAAAGAGACATCTAAAATAATATGACATAAAAGGGCTGAATATCCTGGAGCAGAAGATATACCAGAAGAAAGTTACCTAAAGGAAGATGACTTATCTACTTTAACAACAGATAAGAGTGTTTAAAGCAAAAAGAATGCCAGTCCGTGAGATGGCAGCTAAACCTAGAACTGACTAGGGACTAATATTTAGAATACACAAGTAACTCCTGATAATCAACAGGAAACCTAATAACTCAAGAAGGGCTTGGGCAGGTGGACCCGAGTGCCAGCTAGGCGCCATCTCTCCTCTCTGCTTCTCTCTGAATGTCAACTGTCATTATTTTCCACTCTAAACCTCTGATTTCCTCAAGGCTCAGTCATAGCCAGCACCTAGAGAGTTCCTGCTGCTCTTCATTTAGTTCCACTTTGGAAAAGTCCCAGGGGAGGGCTGTGATCGGCTCATCTGATCATGGGTCCTTCCCCAAGGCCAGGCAGAATGCTTCAATGGATGGCTTCTCCTTGAAGCATGTGGTCAAATAGGGATCCTTCTCCAAAACAAGGAGGGAGCAAATTTCAGAGGAGGGCTGAACAGAGAAAACAATTGAGACTTCCTCTGGAGAGGAAGAGAATAGAATCTGTGTCTCAAACAGGGACCATGCCAAAAACAAAAACAAAAACAAAAACAAAAACCCAAAATCCAAAACCAAAAAACAAAACAACAACAACCAAAAAAACCAGGCATGGTCCCTGTTAAAAAGGAAAAATTCCTTAGGTCAATTGTATCGAGCAGAGTTTATTTGCACAAAGAAATGAAACAAAAATGATTGACAAATCCAGCAACTCCCAGACCAGAGCAGATTCTGAGAATTCTAGCCCAACAATGTGATCGGATAGCATTTATAGAAAAATAGAAGCAAGGCATAGAAAACTAATTAATTGACTACAGATTAGTCAATTAGCCATTCATTTGGCTACAACTTACTTATTTGGCTGTAGGGCCTCCAGTAACCAACCAATCAAGACTCAGTTACTACAATTAAACTCTGTATTGATTTGGTATGTTGTGCCCAGTGCAGGTGGCCTCCTACAAATTTTATTTTTCATCCTGCTAAAGAAAAAGAGGCAGCCTGAATAAGGGCAGTGAGGAAAAGGGAAGGAATCTTCATGAATCAAGGTTTGTAGTAGTTCCTTATTTGCTGCTGTAACAAATGATCCCAAATGTAATGGCTTAAATCAGCGTGCATTTACTATCTTACAGTTTTGGAGGTCAGGAGTTCTTGAGTTTTCAGGATATCAGGAGAGCTGTAATTCTTCTAGAGGCTTCATCAGAGAATATGTCTTTGCCTTTTCCACCTTCTGGGGTCATCTTCTTTTCTTGACTCATGACCCCTTTCTCTGTCCTCAAAACTGACAGCTTAACATCTTGAAATCTTTCCTTCTCACCTTTTTCTCTGACTTTTGCTTCTCTCTTATAAGGGCAATGTGATATTACATTGGGCCCACCCAGATGATCCTGGATAATCTCCCAATTTAAAATTCTTAATCACACCTAAAAATTTCCCTTTGACCATGTAAGGCAACATATTGAAAGGTCCTGAGGACTGGGACATGGACATTAGGAGGACACTATATTGTACGACTAAGAGTTCAATCTGCTAGAGCCTGTAGAGGGTACCTACATGAATCTGTATTAAGAGATTTATTATGAAGGATTAGTTTACACAATCCTTGGGGCGGGCTAAGCAAATCCAAAATTCATAAGGTTGACAATCAGAAGGGACCATGACAAGCAAGCTGGAATTCACAGGCATGAGCCAAAGCTGCTGTCCAGGGGGGATTTCCTCTCTCCTTTTTAAATCCCCACAATCTCCCTCATCTCAATCCTCAACCCTGCTTTTAAGGTCTTCCAATTGATTAAATCAGGCCCACCAAGATTATCTAGCAAAATTCCTCCCTCAAAGCCAAGTGATTGTGCATTTTGATGATACCTGCCCACTCGCGTTACAGCAACACCTGTATTGAGATTAGTACTTGAGTAGGTGGAGATGGGAGTCTAGCCAAGCTGACACATCAAAAACACTCACAGTCAAAGGCAGTGACATTCAGGGCACATACAAGATGGAATGCAGTAGTAGCAGTTACAGGGCTCCAGGAGTGGTGAGCACCACTTGGCCGTAGGGAACACCAAAGGAGAGCCAGGGGGTCTTACTGAAATCGCTGGTGGAAGGCAGGCATGCTTGGGATGAACTTTTGCAAGGGGTCCTGGAATAGGGTTTTATGTTTGCTCCTCTTCACAGTTTGAAAATCCCATGTCTGGGGTATGCTTCCCTCTTCTGCACCAACTCTTCCAGAGCCACACAGATCAGAGGCCCAATATATCACCAATACCTAGATTCCTCTCAATTACCTTGCTTGTCACTGAGGTCACAGGCCTCTGGGCTGCAAACATGAGTCGACCAGTGGTGTTGGAAAGGGAGTGAGCTCATGTCTGCTGCTCTGAGGACCGCAGCTGGTAGGCGTGAAGTATTTGTTTAGCTAATCTTTCCCCATCTAAAGATGCTTGTTGATGATTTCACTCACGAGTTTTGAAACCTACAGGTAGAAGGTCCAGCCAAAACCAACCAGGTGTGGATGATGAAACTAGGTTCCCAAGCACTTGCCTTCAAGAACTCTAGGCAAAGCAGAGTAGTTGGGAGGTAGACCAGTTGTAGGGTGCTTCCAGCCATACCAACGGTGCAGGCCAACCCTCACCAGGATAGAGTCCCCATGCCCAGAAGGGAAGATGGCCAAGGGGAGTAAAGAAAGCAAGGGTTGACTGAATTTTACTACAGAGAAAGATTTCTTTTTAGCTGCCCCATTCACAGAATAGATTTGCATATAGAAATTGAGTATTATTTCCAGGAAAGGGATAACAGGAAAGAAGGATTTAGGCTAGAGCTCAGAGACACCTACTTGATTCTGAGACACTGGTTCTCAAAGTATGGCCCCTAGACCAATGGAACTGGCTTCATCTGGGAGCTCATTATAAAGGCAGATTGTTGAGCCCCAGACCCGCTGAACGAAAAACTGGAGGGATCAAGCAAGTTGTTTCAGCAAGTCCTCTGGGTAATTCTGATGTTCCCTCCAGTTCGAGAACATCTGCTCTGAGGTTAGAGCATCTTGGAACACTGATTCACAAAGAGAGGTCACTGAGATGGCTGTGACATGCTTGTGGCCAGGATGTTCATTAAAGCAATTGGGGGAAAGTATTCAGTATTCAATCCAAATAGTTGCTAGGGACCAGCAGCATCTAATGTGAAGCCATCATGGGTGGGAGGAGCTTTGTGGGGGGACATTTTAGATGGTCATTAAAGGTTTCCCAGAGCCCCCTTCTGTGGCTTGGGCAAAGCCAAGGGCTTTGAGATCTTCCTGCGCCAGGAGACTTGGGAGTGGGAGGGTACCGAGATGAGGCCTTCCTAGCCCTTGCTAGTATGTGGCTGCCACATACTGGAATTTAGAGAATCTCCAGGGCTGTTCCAGTGCACAGGCTGGCTATGCTAGACTGAGTTCCATGTCTACCTCTTTGGGCTCCCAGATAGTTTGAAAAGGACAAATGGTTTGGGAGGCTGAGGTCAGGAGTGTTCCAAAGAATATTTATAACTTCAGTATTTATAACTTAAATACTGTAGGTAAACAGGGAATTTGAGAAATTGACTTGCTTTTCTCTTTGTACCTACTTTTAGCCTAGAGTTTGGACTAGACCTCTTATCATGCAGAGAAGTCCTTGATGCCCTGGAGGACCCACCCCAGCAACAGGTGGGAGGGCCTCACTGTGGCTCACTCCCTTGTTCTCTGGAGCCATGGCATGGGGGCTGGGAGGGAGTACCAGAGGGTGTGGGTACAGGGAGGCATGTTTTGGTGGCTGTTATCTAACCATGGGAAAGACGCAAGCATGCCTTTCTTGACCTTCTGCCTTGACCTCTGCATGAACCAGTTTCCTTTCCTCTCTCACATCAGCCTTGGACCTGAAGAAGATCTTCTGAGAAAGGATTTGGGCATTTTCCGTGGTGCGGACGAATGTCACTCTCTCCTATCTTGTTTAGTTTCTTCCCCCTTCCTCTTGCAAGTGTTTCTCTTTCCCCTCCTTGCTGAGCTGAGGACTGGAGGGATGGAGGGTGGAGGAGGAGACACTTGGAGACACATAGGAAAGCAAGAGAGGGGAGACTGTGGAAGCAGCAGCTCCCTGTCTGGAAAGTTCCAGAAAAGAGTTGAAGTGATAGTGATAGGAGAGCAGAAGTGGAGGCTTCTTGGGGCAAGCAGGTGGCCCAGGCCATGCGCTGGGTAGGGATGACCACGTAAGACCAAGCAGTTGGCCTGACCACCTGCTCTCCTGACCTTCAGGAGCCATACCTGCAGAAGGGTCATGGTGGGGCCACATTGGCAGACCTCGATCATCCAAAGACTACACCAGAAACTTGACTTGGCTCCAATCATGTTTTGGGGAGGCATGACTCATAATGCTCAGTGAGGAGACTTGGGGCAGAGAAAGTCCTACTGCAGGTTCTAGTAGGTTGGAGAGAGTTATGTAATTTATTGTGGGGATCACAGCAAAGCGTGCTGGGGGCTCCTGGTGGGACCAAAGCCAAGAGGTGCTTGTGGGGAGGAGGTAGAGACCCACAGGGTGTGTTGGGAATGAGCATCAGACTTCCCTGCCCAGTCATCCACAGGAGATGTGGCCCTTTGGTATTTGTTGTTGACCAGTGGATAAGCTAGACCAAGTTATATGACCCTCCTATGATCTACAGGAGGTCACCGGTCATGATCAGGAACTGTGCTCATAGTTTAGTGCTTGGGGGGCATTTCTTTCTGTTGAGTTGTCTAATGGGACACAAGATTTGAATGCTAGACAAAAAAGTCTTTTTCTCCTACTTACCACCCAGAAAAACAAGAAGGGGTGACCCAGAAGTGGGGTGATTTTCCTTAGTAGAATCAATCTGCTTTGTCACTTGCTGTACCTTCCTATTTTTTTCTCTACACATCTTATTCCAGCTGCTGAGGAGCTGCTTTATATGGGGCCAACTTTTTAGAGGGTTGCTCATTACTTTTGGAGTGGCAGGGTCTTGGAAAGGAGAGGACACCTCTGAAGACAGCCTAGGATCATGAATCTGGGGTCTCTGGGCAGGCAGGCAGGGAAGGAGAATTCAAGGTGACCAGGACAGGGTGTGGGAATGGCCTTGCATGGTGGGAACAGATGTCTTTGCCAGTGACAGCCTTTTTCAGGGAAGCCCCTGTCTCTGGGTGTCAGGAGGGAATGGCGGCTGAGCTTGCCCATCTGTTGTATATGCGGCTCTGGAATGCATAGCCTCAGGACAGACTCTGACATCTGAGCAGTCAGAGGAGACAGTGATGACCATGAGCAAGGCCCAGGGCTGCCACAGGGGGAAGGGCTGACAGGCGCCAAGTCCCTCCATGCCTTCTCCCCAACTGGTGGGAAGCCTGCTTGCCCTCCTCTTAAGCAGCTAGTATTTGGGGATCCCATTACAGACTCTTGAAACTTTGTTCTCACACCTCCACTGTGGCTAGGTGTGCTGTGGTTTATCAGGTCTTCCTGGAGGTGTGCTGTGGAGGCTGAGCTGGTGGTGGGTGGTCGCAGATACCTCAGGGCAGGGATTTCCCAGGGCAAGTGCTCCTTCCCCATCCTGCCAGGACACTGACTTGCTCCTGATGAAATTTCCTGGAGCTCTTCACTGGGGGCCCGAGGGACATAGCCTGATACTCTCCCTTCTTCATGCTCAGAGAGTGAGTCTCCAGCCTTCTGTCTGCCAAAACAAACCTGGTAGGGCCAAGAGGCAAAACTGGGTCCAGGGCTTCAATTCTCCAAATGGAGATTATTTTCTTGGGAGCTCTGGGATGGAATTGGCTCTGAGTGTTCTTTAGAAAGTGAAAGAACCTGCAAACATTTGCTAAGGCATTTCCAATGCCTCTAGAACTTCCTTGGGAGATAAATGGACACAATAAAAGGAAGATATCTCTTTCTTCAATGAAAGTACAACCCAATTTGATAATTTTATGTCCTCTCACTTTTGACTTTTGGATACCTAGGTAACTGGTGGGGTCATTCACCAATGTTTATTCTTTGATTTGTTCATTCATCATTATTTATAGAGAGGATTGCTTTTCCCTCTTAACATCTCTCTACTTTGTGGTCATTTCACTCCTATGTCCTTTTGGTGACATATATGCTTTGGGTAAGAGAATTGCCACAGGACCCAAAACACTCATGGTGGTTGTAATTGCATCTGAATCAGTGCCCTGAAGGAACAATAGAGAACTGTAACAGGAGGGACAATCTTTGCCACCAGAAAGATGAGTAGAAATTAACCAAAGGAGTGGGTAGGAATGAAGAGCCCCCCAAGCAGAGACAATAGCCCCCACCCCCAAAGTCTCTAAGGCAACATACCATCTGATGTGACCTGAATCTTCCACTCAGCTACACATTTCCACTGCTTATTACCAAGCACTGCATGTAGAAAGGTTAGGACCTGAGAGGTAGCCACTGAAGCAGAAGCTCAGGGAAAGCGGAAGGTGGATGGGACCTGGAATAGGGAGGACCCTGTGGGCTGGACACTGTACTTGGATTTGAATTTGAGGTAGTGGAAATCCATTGGAGGGGTTCCCCAGTCATGACAGGCTCTGATCTCCCTTTTCAGAAGTATGTGCTGATGTGCTATATGATTCTTTTTCTAGAAAGCAAAACCAGACAAACCAATTTCTGCTCTTAGAAGTCAAGAGAGTCATTACCCTGGAGGTGAGATGGGTGGTGACTGAGAGGGGCCCAGGGGGCTTCTTCAAAGCTGGCAATGATCTGTTTCTTGTTCTGAGTACCAATCTCTCAGGTATACCCAGCTTGTGAAAAATTTTTCTTTGTGAATATCATACTTGAATAAAATTTTTCTTAAGAGGTTTTTCTGACTTGTTTAAAAAATAGATAGGAAGGAGAAGAGAGTGGGCGTAGGAAACAGCTAGGAGGTCATGGTTGCAGGCCACGTGAGAGCTGCTGGTGACTAGGATTGAGGGTAGCAGAGGAGGTGGGCCTGGCAGCTTGAAGACTTGGTTTGAAGATGTCAGCACCAGGCAAGAACTGAAATGAGGAGGAGATGGTGGGGCACGGGTTTGAGGGACTGATGGGGAGTCAAAGTTGAAATGTGAAGGACACAGCTTTATAGGAGGGAAGTCTTCAGGACATAGCTAAGGATTCCCTGTGAGCAGATGAACAGGATACAGAGGGGACGAGTATGTGGAGACATGGGCACAGAGCCCCAGTACCTTCAACATCAGGTGAGGAGACAGCCTCCCTCAGAATTCCTAAGGGGGCACAGTCAGAGCAAAGAACATGGGATGTCAAGTGACATCACAAATGGCAAGTGTCACACCCTGTAGAACTCAGGTAGAGCAGCTGTTGGAGAATCCACCGGGTGTAGCAACATTGCTGAAAACAATCTCACTGGCACTCCTTCCCCTGAACCCTCATGAGCCTGGGCATCGTGATGGAGCAGAGTGATGGGGTAACTTGGCATCTGTTGGCTGCTACCACTTACCAACTACAACAGGAGACAATTTTCCAAGGTTCCTTCAGCCTGTTTTCTCCTCCCTAAGCCCAAAGAATCATTTGTACCTTTCAGGGCAGTTATGAAGATTAACTTCTTCAAGTATTTATTGAGCATTTGTTATGTGCTGATAGCCAGAGGCAGAAGATACCGTGATCAAGACTGACAAGCGAGGAGACAGAAATACATAAGTAAATAAACAAATGCAATGACATGAAGGAAGATAAGTGCCGTCCCTCAATGTTTCCCAGTGGCTGTCACTCAGCTTCTTGAGGCCCAGGGCCCCTCCTTTCCTGGCCAGCTTCCTTGGAGCTCCTAAGATCCTAGGCTCTTCTAATACTGTGTCCCCAATCCTTACTTTCTCTCTCTGAAAAACTGGCTTCCCTTTCCTTGAAGGCAGGAAGGGAAGGGCTTCATCTTCAAACCCTTCCAGGATGTGAGCAAAAATATTGACATCCCATCTTGTTATTAGAACAAAGAGTAGGAAGGACATAAAATGGCAAAGTTTCCATATTCATATGGTCGGAACATCCTTTTCCTTCCACAAATGGATTCAAAGCAGATCCCCTAACGAGGCCTCATTTCATCCTAGCAAATTCCTCCTGAGCCAACTTCCCCAGAAGACAAGATGGTACTTGCCCTCCCTAAAGGAAAGCTTTCCCGGCTTAAAAAAAAACAAAGACTTTAGGAATTTCTGAAGAAGAATTTGGATACATATTTAGATAAATGCCAGTTGATAATTTTGTTTTAAAGTGTTTATTTGTCTGGGAAACCTTGAGCACCACATTTCTGCACCAGTTAATCTGGTAAATTCATCTAGTCTAACATGCTTATGTTTCATCCCTTCCAGAACTTTTATTTTTTGCATCGATGACTTCTAAAGTCCCGATCCCAGACCCAAGCCCTCAGGCAGTCTCTCACCTTTTGGTCTTCCATTTCATCCTCTCCCAAATTCCACCCCAAATCCCAGACACAAATCCAGCTGTCTACCTCATCTACTTGGTACCAAAATCCTAGCCCAGAGGTCTGACCCTGGGGGGTCCCAACAACCCTGTCTGGCCACTTGCCCCAAACACCAAGCAGAAAAGTAATGGTGGAAAGCAAGCATTAATCACCATGGCCATACCGGGAAGGCAGAGTAAGGCCCAGCATCTCAACCTGTCTTCTGGTGCTGACATGAGTTTTAGGTTTAAAAAGAGGAAGAATTGGGGCAGAGCTTGAGAGAGATGCATAATTAAACAATCTTGGTCAAGCTGTGATCTGATTGCTCATTTTCTCAGGTCTGATTCTGTGAGATGACTCCAGAGATACCCTTGGGAGAAGTCCTTGTCACTTGAGGGGGCAATTTCCATTTGCTGCTCAGGATGTTTATCCATCAGACCTGTGGTCTTGGAAGTGGGCAGTTCAGTTCCCATGACACAATTGCTCCTGCTTGGGGGGAGTCTCATCCTGGGGTGGTGTGCCTGCCGGCCTCCTGCTGTTCCTGGAAGGCATGGGATATGGGATAAGGACTGGAGACTTCTAGGGCCACACCAGGGTTCTGGAACAGGATGCTATAAATCTTTCTGCAGATCTGGTGTCTATCTTGACAAGAAACAAAATAGAGTAATTTAGATTGATTTACTAGTTTTTAGACAAACACTCCTTAAATCATTAACATGTCTACAGGTAGAGCTGAGCAGGGACCTGACCCAACATTTAATGTAATAAAGAAGACAGATAAAAAATGAAGGCAGAAGACCAGGTGCAGTGGCGCACGCCTGTAATCCCAGCACTTGGGAGGCTGAGGCAGCAGGACCTCAAGTTCAAAGCCAGCCTCAGCAACTTAGCGAGGCCCTAAGCAACTCAGAGACCCTGTCTCTAAATAAAAATACAAAATAGGGCTGGGGATGTGGCTCGGTGGTGGAGTGCCCCTGGGTTCAATCACCAGTACCAAAAAAAAAAAAAAAAAAAAGAAAAAGAAGAAGGCAGAGATGCCCAGAGCTTATCTGCATTCAGTTGTCCGTAGGCCATCTGCAGATCCAGGTAAAGATCCATTGTCAAAGGCGGCCTCTGTGAGTCCCTGTCACACATCCCTATTGCAGAGTTTCAGACAGGGCACCACTAGGAAAAAAACAAAACAAGCACAGTAGGATTTCTGGAGTTATCATGAGCTAGAAAACTTTTCAGATTCTCCTTTTGCTGGCCTAGCTTTCAAAAGAGATGCTGCCATGGAAATATACACATTTCATTTTCAGATTGTTCAGACCTTTGGTCTTCCAAGGATGCCCAGGATCCCGTCTTATCAAAAATCTTCTTTTAGCTCATAATAATACAAAAGAGAAAGATTCAAAATAACAATAAAAGCCATATACAATTGCAGATTAGGACTTCCAGTGTCCGTTTTAGTTGTATCTTTCATGGTGGCGCTCAATTGAGATTTTTCTTTAAGCTGAGTATATGAAGCTAAAAATGGTTGGAAAATTCTCCTTTGGTCCGATTGAGTCAGGACTTGGCTCTGAGGGATACCTTGGCTGGGGTCCCCCAGGCAATGCAAAACACAGGAAGAGTGTCCCTCTTGCACTTGGCTTCCTGGGCCTGTTGTGTTTTCCCGTGGCCTCCACTGAGGCCAGACACACCCATCTTTCCAGGAGCTATTCTCCAGGGCCTTAAAGGGTGGCTTTTCTAAAGGTCAATCAGGAAACCCTGCCAGACAGCAAGATCCCTCTGGGACAGTCGAGGCTGGCAAGGGGGCACTGGAGAGAAAAGGGGAGGAAATGATATCAGGCCTTGAGAGAACTCCAAGGGACCTGATTCATCAGGCCCCTGCTGACCTCCCTCCTAGTCCCAGACCCTGCTCTCCTAATTGGTTGCTTCTCTCTGAAGCAGCAAGGAGGTTGTGATGGAAAGTTATGTGTTTCTTTTTAGATTGTTTTGATTTTTATACTTCCAAGGGCCCACAGGGCTCTGTCTTATCAAAGGTTTCATCTAGCTTATAATAATACTAATAATGCTAAAGATACCTTTTATTATTGCTGCTGTGAACACCACCAACTTTGACCCCAGGCTGGCTATTTTGAATCTCTGAACTTTATCTTGTGCAGACATTCTTCCTGCATGGGAACATACTTGATTTCCTGAATCACTTCTTGAAAGAGATATTCCCTGCTGGGACGTTGGACCACCGTTTGGATCCAAAGCCACACCCTGCTGAAGGTAGGGGAGGAGCAGGCAGGCTGATTCACTGAAGGAGCCTTGCATTCAAGGACACATCCAATTCTTTGCTTTACTACCTTCAGCTTTTGAAACGACAGGGAGAAGGGTCCTCCGCTCTCTCCAGCTCCTGGGTTCTTTCAGTTGGTTCCCACTCAGCTTCCCGCTTTCAAGCACCTGAATCACTGACGACGTTGGGAGTTAGCCAGTTGTATATACCCTTCTGAGTTCATTTTCTTTTGTCCTCATCGCATTAGGGATCCTCAAACCCTGAGCCTCACCCCTCAGTTCTTACCCATTGGTGAACTGCCAGTCAGGACTGAGGATGAGCTATGAGAACAGAGACGCTGAAAAAGAGAACTGTAAGTTGAGATGAGCCGACACCCAGAGCCAGCTCTGCCACATGACTGGTTGGTTGGAAACTGATGATTTTGGAAGATTCAGTCAAACAAATGAAGTGTTGTTACCAGAGTCTGTCGCCAGAGACTTGCTTCTGGAGGTCCCAACAGATCAGATCTGGCCACCCACCACCTTGAGAATCCAGAGATGTGTGGTGTTGAAGCAAGAAAGGGATTTATCATGCCAATAGCAAATGGCCAAACTGGGAAGAAATAAAAGGACCAGCCACTTAAGTCCTGGTTTTGAGACACTGCTAAGAGCTTCTGGATTACACAGGGGGAAGACAAAAGCAAGGGGCCAGAAGTATACAGGAATCTGACCCAAATGTAGCAAATGAGATAGCAGAAGTCCATGGGCTTAGCAAAAGTAGCCTTTAGGTCCCTGTTACAGTATCAGGGCATTTGAATGTAATGGGGGGAGAGGAAGGATCGGGGTGTTCATTCTGGTTTGGTCGCTTAGTTCCTAAGTACACATGGTCCCCAACTCAGGAAGATTCAATGTAACAACTATTCAACTTTCCCGTGGTGTGAAAGCATACCCATCCACTCCTCAATAAATGACATAAGAGATTCAACACTCTAGTATGACATGGGATTTCTGTTAGATGATTTTGCCCAGCTGTGGGCTAAGGTAAGTGTTCTGGGTGTATTGAAGGCAGGCTGGAATAAGCTATGGTATATCGTAGGTTAGGTGGATTAAATGCATTTTTGACTTATGGTGAGAGGTATTTATGATATATTTGTCAGAGTGCAGCCCATGGGAAGTCAAGAAGCAGTAGTATATACTTCTCAGAATCTTTTTTTTTTTTTCCTTGTTGGAAAAGTAGGGACAGAATGATTTGTCTGCTAGGTTCCTGTCAGGGAATAGACTGAGTTTATAATTCAAGACCCCAGACTGAGCACATACCTGTCTATCCTCATTGCCAACACCCCCATTCTAATGTAAATACTGAATAAAAATGATTTTAAAAACAAATGGAAAACACTTGAATGAGGAGAAAACTTATGGAAGATCTCGAGTCCATGGGCAGAATGGACAGTGGTTATGGGGTATTGATGGATGAGGTGGAGGGGCAGGGTGGTCTCTCAGATGCTCATACTGGCCTTACAATGGTAGGGATCCCTGAAACCCCAGAAAGGCAAGAGGTGTAGAATCAGCAGGTATAGTGGGAGGTAGTGCAGGTCAGTCCATCGCTCCAGGAAGACTCCAGACACCTTCCCTTCATGACCAGGGAAACTATCACCAGTGCGGGTATTTCTTGTCCAGGATGGAAGCCTTGCCCCTCTCTCTCCCAGCTTGCTGCCACAAAATGAAGCGATCTGATCACAATAAAGATATTCCCAGGATTGTTAGAGTTGGGAAGAGTGGGGAGAAGCAAAGGTGCAAGTCTAAGTGAGATCATTTCTCTTCTACAGTAGCAAGCTCTCCAAAGTGACAAGTCAAGAAGTTGCAGAACAAGCATATTTTGGGATTTGTGGGTGTAATTAAGAGAAAATCTAAAACAAAACAAAACAAAAGAACCCCAAAATAACAAAAACTCCCCACAGAAGTGCTTGTCCCTGAGCTGTGATACTGGTGGTGGGCTGGAGCTGAGGGCAGGCTTGCCATGCTAAGCCCTGCTTGACTTTTTGAACATATGCAAGTATTACATTTATTCAAGATAAATTTAAAAAATTAAAAGCGAGAAGAAATGTAAGTTGATTTTAATTTCACAGGGGGGACCCGGCTGGCTGTGGAAAGGAGCGCCCAAATGCAAATTGCCACCCTGGGTGTCAGCGTAGCCAAGCAGCTCTCTTTCCAGAGAGATGTGTTCCTGCCTATCTGGGGTGCAGTCAGCTCTGGCTGGGAGAGAGAGGGACAGAATGGTCTCCGAGGCCAGATTTGACTCCTAGAGGTTGATGGAGCTAAAGGTAAAGCAAATGGCACCTCCAATGTTCCCTAAATATAGAGAACTGTGGAGTGGCTGCAGCACGGTCCTGAGTGATCCCTGCATCCTTGCAGATATAAGAGAATAGTCTTCTTGCTCTGTTCTTTGCTTGCTCCTTCCTTCCTTCCTCCCTCCCTCCCTCCCTCCCTCCCTTCCTTCCTTCCTTCCTTCCTTCTTCTCTCCCTCCCTCCCTCTTTTCCTTCCTTCCTTCCTCCCTCCCTCCCTTCCCTTTGGAAGAGCTGTTCAGTCTAGATTGCCTGTTTGGGAAAGCAAACAGCTGCCATCTAGGGCTAGAAGCAGCTGTTCCCAACTGGGAGGTCACCGGCTGTGTGTCTGTCAGTCCCATCACCTGCTCCGAAGGGCTTTCCTTCCCGCTCCTGGCCTCCCTCATCAAGTGGAATTCCCTCAGTGAAGTCACATCGCAGTGGTCATAAGGAATCAGGTGAACTTTCTAGAGTTGTGTCTTCCCTGAGATTTGTATCAACAAAATCAGAGTTGGCTGAGAGCAGAGTCAGTCACTGACCAGGCAGTAACCCTACCGTTACTGAACTTAAAAGAACCTCTGTCCCGTGTCCCCATGACCATGGTGAGATGCCTCTGTGGTCTAATGTGGCTTGGGACATGTTCCAATGTTTAGTTTGGAAAAGTGAGTTGTGAGCCCGCAGATTGAAAGGAACCATGCCTTGGCTGTACTCTGTCATTTTCCCTTACTCCCTGGCTGTGGCGGTGTCCCCTCTTGTCCTTATATATACTTTTCCTTTTATGATCATCTTACATCACTGCAGTTGCGCCTCTGTACCTTCAGTTGGTGTCTCCACATCTCGTCAGCCTTCCTTAGCTCTTTGGCACAGGTGGTAAGAAGTTCCCTCTTTATTAGAAGATCTTCAGGCCACTCCAGTTTCTCTGATTGCTTTCTCTCCAGACTCCCTCTCTGTGCTTGTTAGAATTAGAGGGAGGATGGGGCTGTGAGCATGACCTTCACATTGAGACATCCCCTCCACCCTGTAAAAATGTTGTTTCCCTGACATAAGATTTCTCTGCCAGCTTCCTTCTACAAGATGTGCGTTAAGTGACATGTTAATTTTAACAAACAGGCACCTAGAAGTAAACCTAGATGTTTAAATTAGCACACACTCCAATATAGATATTTACATGGGTTTTGAACCTTTCAAAGTAGACCCCTTGAACAAACAAGCTTATTCCAATGACATCGCCAATGCTTATAATTTAAAAAAAAATGTTTGTGGAATTCCCTTCCAAGTGTCAGAAGATTATATTAAGTACCTTTATGGTTACAAATAGTTTTTTGAAAGAATTTTTCTTCAGTCAGTGTTATTGAGGTTTTTTTTGCACATAATAAAATGCATAGGCTTTAAATGTTTGATGAGTCTTGGTGAGTGTAAACTATACCTATGTAGACATCACCACTATAAAAATAAGGAATATTCCTACCACACCAGAAAGTTCCTTTGTACATAGCTGGCAATTCTTCAACCTAGTATTTTGAGTTAGAAATATCCAAAAGTCTTTCAGAAGTGAACCAAGTAAGTGAGGGAGTGAAACTGGCAAATGCTCTTCTGTGCCTTTGGAATTGTGTGGCTTATGGAATGAGCTCACGTTCCAGGGGATGTTTTTAAATGATGGAGGACAGATCACTGAGATGAATCTGAGCCTTGCAGGTGGCTTTTCTGATGGCTGAGTCCTATGAGCATGGGTCAACCCAGTACTCTAAAGACACTTGCCCACTTGAGACTGAGCCCCAATCATGAACCAGCCACTGCCTCAAGCACCAGGAATTTTTTTTTTTTTTTTTTTTTTTTTTTGGTCCTAAAAAGTCCCTGTGGTCTTTCTTCCATGAAGTCTATATACTGGTGGGGGCCAGAGGTGGATAAATGAGAAATCAAATGCATGATGTGATTTTTTTTTTCTTTCCTTTTTTTTTTTAAGTAAAAGAGATTCCTCCATCAATGGATTTAAATCATTAGCTTTTTAGGTATTCTTTTTATTTATTGGTTCTTTTTAATTATGCATGTTTTTATTATTATTATTATTAATTATTATTATTGGTGCTGGGGATTGAACCCAGGGACACTCGGCCACTGAGCCACATCCCCAGCCCTATTTTGTATTTTATTTAGAGACAGGGTCTCACTGAGTTGCTTAGGGCCTCGCTAAGTTGCTGAGGCTGGCTTTGAACTTGCAATCCTCCTGCCTCAGCCTCCCGAGCCGCTGGGATTACAGGCATGTGCCACCACGCCCAGCTAGTAGAACCCATTTTTATATACATCTTTTTTTTTTGCAATGTAGATTCACATAATCTTAAATATACATAGGGTGATACTGTCTTCTCAGTCTACTGTCTTTCCTTCCTCCGCCCACTCCCATCCCATTTTCCTCTACACCATCCAAAGTTCCTCCATTCTTCTCTGCCCCCGCCCCTGCCACCACCACTCCCGAATTATGTATCATCATCCACTTATCACAGAAAACATTCGACCTTTGGTTTTTTGGGCTTGGTTTATTTCACTCAGTATGATATTCTCCAATGCCACCCATTTACCAGCAAATACCATAATTTTATTCTTCTTTATGGCTGAGTAATATTTCATTGTGTGTATATACCACAGTTTCTTATCCATTCATCAATTGAAGGACATCTAGGTTGGTTCCATAATCTAGCTATTGTGAATTGAGCAGCTATAAGGATTGATGTGGCTGCATCACTGTAGTATGCTGGTTTTAAGTCCTTTGGGTATAAACTGAGGAGTGGGATAGCTGAGTCAAATGGTGGGTCCATTCCAAGTTTTTTGAGGAATCTCCATACTGCTTTCCAGAGTGGTTGCACCAATGTGCAACTCCACCGGCAATGTATGAGCAGCGTGCTTTTTTTCCCACATTCATACCAACTCTTATTTATTGCTTGTGTTCTTGATAGTAGCTATTTTAATTGGAATTAGATGAAAGTATGATGTGATCTTAGGAAGCAATAAATGCCCAGAAAAAGAAAGTAGAATGAGGAGATGGAAAACAATAGTATGCTGTTTTAAAGAAGGTAACACAGCCTGTGTAACACATCATTTGTTTTGTTTTGTTTTTCCTTTTACACAGGACTCAGAAAAGCTGCTTCTAAATGAGACATGTTATCTTTTCGTGAAGTGTGTTCTGCAGAATTCTAATATGTATAACATGAGGGGACAGTGGTGGCAGTTGGGGTGGGGGTTACATAGTTAAAGAAGTACGAGGAACCTAGGTGTCATGGCCCGTGCCTGTGGTCCTGGCAACTAGGGAGATCACTTGCTTTGATCCAGAAGATTGAGATCAGCCTGGCCAACATACAATACCTTGGTTTAACCAAAGTGTGTGTGTATATATATATATATATTTTTTTAATTCCTTCCATAAAGACCTGCTTCACTTTGTTTAATCCAATTTCCCCCATATATATACATATGTAATATATATATATAATATGTAATATAATATATATGTAATATATATAATATATATATAATTATATATATATATTTTATATATATATATAAAATTAAGCAAAGTGAAGCAGGTCTTTATGGAAGGAATTTCAGTGCCTTCGAAATGCTAACATGTTGCAAATATTCATGAGGAAGGATTGTAGCATGCAATGTTCTCCAAACTTTTTTCTCTAGGGAACCCTTTTGATTTGGAGTGTCTGTGCTCTTTGTTAACACATTGCTGGGAACTGTGCTCCTGGAGTTCTCATGTAGCAGGAAAATGGAAAGCAACAGAAAAGTTAAACTACTTGGGGAGCAAGAGGCAAGAGTGGAGTCAGCCTCAACTTACTGAACCTCCCTCCACGTGGACCAGGGTTTAAATTCATCCTCTGGTGCCGTCTCCATAACTCAGGTGCTACCCTTCCCACTTACTGTTGGAGACAATGCTGTTCAGAGTGATCAGATTAGTAACCGAAAGTTGTGCCAGGATCTGAAACTCCAAAAATCCAAATCATCAAAAATCAGAGCACTGTGTTGCCTGAATGACGGTGCAGGGGAGCTGAAACCTCTTCCTACTTCCTACAATTCCACATACACTTTTAAACCTGTGACTTCTGCCTGTGTTAACTTACTCTGTTTCCTGCAGGCCATGCAGTGGGTATTTGATTGATTTAAGCTGCTTGGGTCATGGTCCCATGGTCCAATCCATCCATCATAGTTTTTTAGACCAAATGACTGGGACCTTGAAGGGCCCTGGCCAGAAAGTTCTGCTGAACCATCCATCTACTGCTGTCTCATTTCCTGGCATTTGCCCCTTCCCCTCCCTCCCATTGTCACATATCTGATCTCTGTCAGCTACACCAGGGGTCCAGATCCACTCCAGCACCTCTGCTAGGGCACCCATGGGGTACACAGACTTGACAGGGCTGCAGTGACCCACAGCTGGAGATGAGGGTGGCCCCGTGAGGAGGTCGGAGGTGGGTGGGGTGGAAGGGGTCAGCGGGTTCCTGCTGGAGTCTTCCACTTAGCAGTTTGGGGAAGAATGTGGGGAATTTCTGTACTTACTGAAAAAATTTTAAAATGTCTCTTTCAGGAAAAGATACAAGATAGATGTTCTTTCACACTATCCCCATCTTCTTCTCATGAGACTGCTGAGGAAGCTAGTGGAGATTAGTAACTGCTGTAATTCATTACTGATCTGGATGGAGGGAGGGTGGTCTTTTCTGAGCTCAGTGCTCAGAAACTCGAGTGCTCCCAAACCGAGCTCCTCTCCACAGATGCTCTTCCTCCTTGGTACCCTGTCTCCAGCATGGCTCTGCCTCCTCCTGGCCCTCACGTTAGAAACACAATCACTTCTTCCTCCACCTGGAATCAGTGTCTTCTTCTGCAGGAGCCCCTGCTCGGGTCCTCCCCACATGCCTGAGGCCCTGGCTAGGCCTTGGACCCAGCTGCCGTTGTCTTTCTCAGCTGTCATGATCGTCCTCACTCCTCTGCTGGATGCCACTCTTGCCACCAGCACGTGCTGATTCTTCGTGATGCCTCTGTGAAGTCAGCAACAGGATGCTGGGATTTTCAGAAGAAACCTTGAACTAGTCACACAACTGAGCCCTGTGGTGGGCTAGGGGCATCCTGGAAGCCAGGAGGAGCCATCCAGACAACGAAGGGAAAGATGATTCTGTGCAGACTGTGAGCAAAGGCGTGGACACAGCGTGTGTGCTCTGGGGACCTTTGAGAGCATAACCTTGATGGTGTTTGAGGAGCAAAGTGGACAGCAGCAGGTGTTGCTGGATCCAAAGCTGCATGCCAAAGCACCCCGAAACTTAGTGCTTCAGACAACGACAACTCTTGGTTTCCAGGCAATCCACAGTGGGTACAGGGCTCAGTGGGGGTGCTCATTTCTGTTTTAATTGGCATCAGAAGTTGAGACTGGAATCATTTGAAGGCTCATTCAGTTCTATGCCTGACAGTTGAACTTTGACCCAGGGCTGAAACCTTAGCTGGAGTTGTCAGTTGAACACCAACATGTGGGCTCCCCAGGAGTAAGGAAGACTGGGCTTCCCTACAGTGCATTGTCTGAGTTGGAAGGATCCAAGAGAGAACGAGCCATGCAGATTCTCTACCCATGTTTAGGACCAAGACTCAGAAGTTGCATAATGTCACTTCTGCTTCGTTCTCCTCATTAGAAGCAAGTAGCCAGGTGGCTCATATTCAAAGAGAGAGAGCATATACCCTGCCTCTCTGTGGCATGTCATTGTCACATTGAAAGAGGTGCTTGTTGATGGACCATCTTTGCAAAATATGATAATTTCAGCAGGGTATGGAATCAAAGAGGTAGGCAGGCAGGGTACAGATACTGGATTTCTCTCTCCCTTCCTTCCCTTCCTTCCTTTCTTTCTTTTCTTTCTTTCTTTCTTTCTTTCTTTCTTCGTTTTGTTTTGGTATCAGGGGTAGAACCCTAGGGTGCTGAATCACTGAGCCACATCTCCAGCCCTTTTTAAAAATTACTTTTATTTTGAGGCAGGGTCTCACTAAGTTGTTTAGGGCCTTGTTAAGTTGCCGAGGCTGGCTTTGAATCTGCAATCCTCCTGCCTCAGCTTTGGGAGTTGCTGGGATTACAGGCGTGGCCCACCACGCCTGCCAAAGGCATTGGTTTTTATTCACAGGAAGTGAGAGTCAGTGAGACGTGTTGATTTGGGTGTGACCTGCCTTATTTGCTTTCGAGAAAGCTCTCCTGGGGTGGTTTGGGGGAAGATTTGGAGGGATCAGACAAAAGGCGTGGGAGAAGGTGTTGTAGTCATCCAGGGGAGAAGTGGTGAGGCCTGAGCCAAGGCATGCACCTGGACATGAGGGAGGGGTCAAATACGAGAAACCCAAAGACAAAATCATAGGGTTTGGCAATGGGGTGAGTGCTAGGGGCATCCAGGGAATTCTTGGGAAGCTGAGTGAAGATGATGGGAAATGAAGGAAAAAGAGCATAGGTTTGTGGGAAAGACCATGAGTCGCATTTGGGAAGTGATTAGTCTAAGGAGTCTGAGAACATAAGGTGGGGCTGTCCACCAGATAGTAAATGGACCTGAGTGCAGAGCTCTGGAGAAAGTTCTAGAACAAAAACAGATTTGAGGACCATTCTTCTAGTGGCAAATGGCATTACTCCTGAGTATGTGCAAAAAGAGTACCTATCCAGAGAAGGGGACTGCAGAGGGGACATTAACCTTAGGGATGGTCAGAGGAGAAGGACATGGCAAGGAATTCAAGATCAGATTGCCTCTTTCCCAAGTCTGTCTGGACCAGGGAACTGAGTGTGCTTGGTGCCCTGAGTCTATGGAAAATGGTCAGACTAACAAAAATCATCACCATCATCACCACTATCACCTCCCCATCACCTTCACCTTCCCATCACCTTCACCATCACCTCCCCATCACCATCACCTTCCCATCACCATCACCATCATCCCATCACCTCACTTTTCCATCACCATTGCCCTTACTATCACCATCACCTTCACCCTCACCATCACCTTCCCATCACTTTCCCATCATCTCACCTTCCCATCACCATCATTATCACCATCACTTCACCTCCCCATCACCATCACCATCACCTTCATCTTCACCTCACCTTCCCATCACCATCACCATCATCTTCCCATCACCTCACTTTTCTATCACTATCACCATCACTATCACTATCACCATCACCATCACCATCACCATCACCTTCCCATCACTTTCCCATCAACTCACCTTCCCATCACCATCATCATCACCATCACCTCACCTCCCCATCACCATCACCTTCAGCATCACCTTCGCCTCTCCATCACTATAACCATCACATTCACCATGGCCGTCACTTTCCCATCACTACCACCACTCCCTTCACTTTCCCATTATCATCACCATCTCTTTCCTATCACAATCAACATCACCTTCACCTTCACCACCACCATTACCTTCACCATTAATATCACCACCACCTTTACCTTCTCATCACCATCCCATAACCTTTCCATTACCATCACCATCACTGTCACTTTCCCATCACTATCACCACCACCTTCAGCAACATCATCACCTGTTGCTTTTCCATAGTCTGTTCCAATAGACTTGTCTTTCCTTCTGCCTATAGTGGCAGCACCTGTAGACTAGGAGATTTCTATGTTTGTTTTGCTTTTCACTTTCTGATCCTCCACTTATTACCCTCTGCACAGATAGTCAGAGCCAGGGCATGTCCTCTAGCCCACTGATTATAACCCATGTTGCAACAAATCATAATGGCCA
The DNA here is from genome assembly GCA_020662805.1 of Glaucomys volans. Taxonomy (NCBI): domain Eukaryota; kingdom Metazoa; phylum Chordata; class Mammalia; order Rodentia; family Sciuridae; genus Glaucomys; species Glaucomys volans. The sequence goes on along the minus strand of JAJEJO010003472.1, from coordinate 196,595 downwards.
CCCTTCCCTGGAGGAAAAGCATGACCCAGAAGAGTACCTTCCACTGGTCGCTTGGGGAAGTGAGACTCCTGGCCTGGAACCTGTTCATGTCTGGCCCAACAGCTGAGAACCAGGAAGACCCTAACTGTTAGAAATACTTGGTGTCATGAAAAATCAGACATGTGCTTAGAAGTAGCTCGGCAAGGCAAAATTTGCTTCCGCAGAAAGGTGCGCTGCCGAACAAAGTCTGGCAAGCAGCACCCGCTTTTATCCCTAACAGAACACTGCCCCTTGTTCTGATAGGAGGAACTCAGGGTTACAATCTATGAAATTGGCTAATTTTAAAATTGGGGAGGGCAAAGCTCAGAACGGCTGATTAGGTCATTTAAAGAAATCCACAGGCTGTGGTGCTATTGTGTGACTCTCCCTTCTGCTCCGTTTCCCCTCTGGCTACCTTTCTCATATCCCAATTTTACATATAAGGCTAAATACTATATTCTGAAAATGGACCACCAGAATTTCTATTTCTTAGCCTGGAGCTAAGGATGCCATCAAACCCCTCTCCCACCTCCCTGATATACATCTGTCCCCATGAACCACATTTACTCAGTACTCTTAGGACAAGGTATTTGGGATGCTATGGGATACAGTGACAAATAGCCTCAGTCCCTTCCCTAAGACCTTGACCATCTATCCAGAAAGGAACAACCACACCCATAGATACCCCTGATAAGGGGCCAAGATAGGCCTAATAAGAAGCCGTAACAAGGTTGGTGAGGATGTGAGTGGGACATTCATTCAAACCAGGTGGTACATCATGGTGCATTATTAAGAGACATTAGTGATGGGCCTTGGAGGTTGAGTACTGGGGAGGAGGACAGGTCAGGATAAGTGGACCTGAGGCTTGAACATGCTCCTGGGAGTGGCCTGAGTTGTATGGGGGTGGCCTTTAGCCCTCACAAGGCACAGGAAGAAGGCAGCCCTGCAATCCATGGGACACGGGGGACAACTCAAGATGGCGAATGCCCTAGATTCTGGGCTGGTAAGTTGGGCCTTTCCCTTGGGGATGTCTTTCCTGTGGTCTTAGTGGGCTATCTATCACAGCAGTGATAAGATACAGTAAAGATAGGAAAGACTGACGTTTGTGGAGTGCCTCCGATGGGGTGAGTTCATGGTATAGTGATTGCAGCATTTCACCCTCAGGACCACCCTATGAACTACATGTACCTGTAATGGTTTGGATGTGAGATGTCCCCCCAAAGCTCATGTATGAGACAATGCAGGAAGGTTCAGAGGAGAAATGATTGGGTTGTGAGAGTCTTAACCCAATCAGTGAATTAATCCCTGATAGGTATTAACTGAGTGGTAACTGAAGTGGTAGGATGTGACTGGAGGAGGTGGGATTGGGGCAAGACTTTGGGTATATATGTTTGTATATAGCGAGTGGAGACTCTCTCTACTTCCTGCCCACCACGTAAGCTGCTTTCCTCTTTCACACTCTTCTGCCATGCTGTTTTGCCTCACCTTGTGCCCTGAGGAACGAGCCAGCCTTCTATGGACTAATACCTCTGAAATCATGAGCCCTCAAATAAACTTTTCCTCCTCTACAGTTGTTTTGGTTGGGTCCTTTCAGTTGCAGCAGTGAAACAGCTGACTGTAACAGTCCCCATGGAACAGACGAGGAAACAGAGGCCTGCCCGCCGGGCCTCACATGGAAGGCTGGGTGGGCGCCAGGCCTCGCTGCCTGGAGGCCTCACGGGCCGTTGTCTGTTCCCACAGGTGTTCGTGCTCTGCCATGGCCTCCTGCAGCTCTGTCAGCTCCTGTACAGCGCCTACTTCAAGAGCAGCCTCACCACCATCGAGAAGCGCTTTGGGCTCTCTAGTTCCTCCTCGGGTCTCATTTCCAGTTTGAACGAGGTGAGCAGGAGACACTGCGCTATCAGATCCCACTGACACACCACCCTGGTCACAGGATGTGGGAGGAGCAGAACAGGGACTGGGCGCTGGGCGTGCACCTAGGGCACAGGCCTCTCTGCATCAGGACACAGAGGGCGCCCTCCTCAAGTTGGCCTTTGACTTGGATAACATCCTGGCATGTGTTGGGCTCACTCATGACAGACAGCAAGGAAAACAAGTCTCCACGTTTGTGTCACCACGGTCCCATCTGCCCCACGGGACTGGCACAGTCAATAGCCCACTGGCCTCTTCCCTGCTGAGTCTGGACACTGCCTCTGAATCCTTCTCAGCACCGTGCCCTAGGGCCCTCTACTAAGCAAAACCAGAGCTGGCATGTAAGGCAAATTCTCTCTTCCAATTCAGCCCCCAAAACTGAAAAATCTATTATCTGCCATATTGTCTCTGTGCTTGGAACAAATTGTGGGTCCAGGAGCAATTGGAGTTTTCAAGGGGCAGGGAGTAGCTAGCTGGGATATGATACAGACAGGAGGTGGTGAGGCAAATTAGGGGTGAGCAGTCGTTCAATACAAATGAAAATAGCTTAACCATTAATCTTCCCTTTCCCAGACTGCAAGAATCTGACTTCACATTATACCTATGGGCACAATTTGAGACAAATACCATCAGAGGGTTTCTTCTTTAGTCCTGGTGTGTGTGTGTGTCTAAGTATCCTGTGTTACTGTGTGTCTGTGTGTACTTGTGTGTCTGTGCAGGAGTGTATTGTTTCTGTGTATACCTGTGTCTGTGTGTGTCTGCATTTGTGCATGACTATTCAAGTATCTGTGTATATATATATTTGTGTGTGTGACTATTTGTGTGCATCCGTGTGTGTGACTGTGTGTCTATGTGTATATTTATGGGTGTCTGAGGATTTATGTGTAACTGTGTGTCTGTGTGTCTATTTGTGCATGACAGTGTGTATGATTTTGTGCATGTCTACATCTGTGTCTGGTGTCATGATTTGTGTGTTACTGCATGTATCTGTATGTATTTGTGTATCTGTCTTGTGTGTGACTGTGTGTATATTTGTGTGTGTCATTGTGTATCTGTGAGTAACTGGGGATTTGTGTGGGACTATACTTTCTGTGCGTGCATTTGTGTGTGTGTCCTCTGTGTGTCCACATCTATGGGTTCTGAGGATTTGGGTGTGACCATGTGCGTGTATTTGTGTATGTTTGTGAGTCCTGGGGGGTGTGAGAAGAATCCAGCCTGGTGCAGGGGAGGGTGAGGCCATCTGGATCTCGGCCCGTGTGGTTGGTGTGAGGCTTCATGTGGAGCTCACAGCCTCAGAGGCCTTCTCAGGGCAGAGGGTGAGGTGAAGGGGCATGAAGTTCAGGGGCAGGAGGAGGGGCTCATGGAACAAGGAGAGCCACAGGAGTCTTGGCTCTGGGAAGCAGTGGCTCCTCTTGTGCCCTCTAGCAGCCAAGGCTGAGAAGCCAAGGTGAGCAGCCCAGGGCCGCCTGTCACCAGAGCTGTGGGGACCCTTGGGCTCAAGACACTGTAGGGCAGGACATGCTACTAATGGGCTTTGTGACAGCTCTAGGTGGCCTCCCAGAGAGTCCTTGGAGCTGTTCCAGGGGCACTCTGGGGCTGGGAGTGGGGCCTGAGGCTTACACAGCTGCAATTTCAGGGTGTGTTTTCTAGAAGCGAAAAGTACTTGTTTCAAAGGGACCGTGCTGCTGAAGACAAGTTTGACAGCAAGGTCTTCAGCCAGCAGTAGTCACAACACCTGAGGAGGTCCAGCTTCCCAGAGAAACGTGCCCCCTGGGAGAGGCCAAAGGACCTGTGCAGCCTGCTGGCCACCACCTGTCCATCCTCCCTGGGTCCTCCTTGGGGCCTTCCACCACTCTCACACAGGCCTTTTCAAGTCAGCCTCAGTTAGCACAGCCGAAGGGTCTGACAATTCCATCATTCTATGGAAAACGATGGGGAAACATGAAGGAAAGACAGGACATCCAAGAAGCCAAGAATAAAGCCCTCTTCCCAGAGGCAGGTTTCAGAATGTTCTACAACCCCCTCTCCTGCAGGAGCTCATGCACCTTCGCTGGGTATCACAGCCTCCTCCTCTCAGCTGTAGCGCTCCACACAGGGCACCCCCTTCTTGATAAGCCTCCCTGTGCATGTTAATTCAATCTTTTGCTCAACTCATACAAATGGGCACCAACTACATGTCAGTCCCTATGCAGGGAGGTAGGAAAGAACAGAGACAAAAATCGAAGGATAAATGTATCTCTAGTTACAGAGATAAAGCATCTAGTAGATGAGATTATTATAAAGGCTATGAAGAAAGATAGTTGAAGCCGGGTGCAGTGGCTCACGCCTGTAGTCCCAGCAACTCGGGAGGCTGAGGCAGGAGGATCGTGAGTTCAAACCCAGCCTCAGCAATTTAGCAAGGCCCTAAGCAACTCAGTGAGACTCTAAGCAACTCAGTGAGACCCTGTCTCTAAATAAAATACAAAAAAGGTCTAGGGATGTGGCTCAGTGGTTGAGTGCCCCTGAGTTCAATCCCTGGTAACCCCCCAAAAAAGATAGTTGTGAGGTCAAAGTGGTGGGTCCAGAGAGCTCATTCTCCAGGGAAGAGCAGGAACATGGATTACCAATGTTTCCAGCCAGGAGAGGACTTCGCAGGGCTGTAGTACCCTTCATTTTATAGAAGTGGAAACAGATGCAGAGAGGGACAGGGGCAGATCAGAAGCAGAGCTTCTGAGGCAGACATGCGCTTGTCTGGGAAGAAGCCAATGGCTCTAGTGAAGCCTGGGCACTTCAAAGGCAGGCGACCCTGGTTCAAGCCACGTCCTGATCTTGTGAATGTGGGCATGGTACTTAATATCCTCCTGCCCTGTGTGGAATAAGAGTTGTTGTGTAGTTAAATGAGATAATGCTTCTTCCTTGGTTGTCATTCTGTCTACCAAGCCGAAGTCCTTGGCTCCTTTAATTAGATCCTGATTAAACTTGGGTGTTTAGTTGGGGAACATGTACTTTTCCTAGGAGTCAACCAGGATTGGAGGCTCCCTTGGATTTTGCCCTGAAAGATTGACCCTATGATGGTTGATGTTTGGCTTAGGGCTCTTCGTGTCTCTGCGGAATTACTTCCCTTGGGCAAGTCTGGAAGGCGGAGGCTAGGATGGATTTTGGACTAGGGGGAAAGCTGAGACTGCGCATGCGTGTCCAGGGAGCGGCTTTCAGGACAGGCTGGGCTGCCTCTGCTGGGGCTCCTGGGGAGCCTCTTAGCTCTCAGGTCTTCTGGGCGAGGTGTGGTCAGGTCTCCTGGGGGTGGGTGAGGACGGGATCTGTGGGCTCACCCTGCCCCTCTGGTCCCTCTACAGATCAGCAATGCCATCCTCATCATCTTCGTCAGCTACTTTGGCAGCCGGGTGCACCGTCCACGGCTGATCGGCATTGGGGGCCTCCTTCTGGCCGCCGGTGCCTTCGTCCTCACCCTGCCGCACTTCCTCTCTGAGCCCTACCAGTACACCTCGGCCAGCATTGGTGAGTGGCCTCCGCCCCTGCCTCACAGAGATGGGAACGCCGGGTCTGCTCCGGGGGTGTGGATACCACCGTGGGCCTTGAAAATATTTGCAAATCTTATGTCCAAAAAAGAACTTGTATTCAGAGTTTGGAATGAACTCTCAAATTCAACAGTCAAAAAACAAATACCCCAGCACCGAAAATAATAATAATAATAATAATAATAATAATAATAATAATAATTTAAAAATGGACAGAGGGCTTGAACCAGAGTTTTCTTGACTTTCATGGTTTGGTTTCTCCATAATGCACACCTGAAGCTCAGAACACACCAAAGTACTTAGAAATATATTTTTTCCCTAGATTCATTGAGAAGCTGTTCCAAGCCCCTTTTGTTGAGGATGGAGCATGCAGCCCTCCTCCTTCCTATGACTCCCAGGGCTCCATGCCAGAAATGAGCTAAACTCGACCTGCCCAAGGACACTTATGAACAGTGCCCATGAGAAGAATTGGAGGAAACAGGGTCCAAGCACCAATCATAATGAGATCTGGGGATTTCTGGATGTTTAATGGCACTTGCTGACATTGCGTGTGTCCATCATTCTTTAGATGACATTGCATTCCTACAGTTTATGCATCACTCATTTGTTCCCCTGGACACCAGTGAAGAGCAGAGAAAAGATATAAGTTAAGGATTCAAAGATGTCCAGCGACTTCCCCAAGGACCAGTTGGTTAAAGGGCGGGGGTGTTAGGTCTCTTGACACTTGGAGGAATCTTCCTTCTGGGACCCGCAACTCTCCTTGGTGAGATGTCCAGGGCAGGATGAGATGTGCAGAGTTTAAATGATTCATAGCATTGTATTAAATGGTACTAAATTGGCCAGGAACAGATCCCTTTTTAAAAATTTTATTTTATTTTTCATATGAAAAAATTCAAAACATAGCAAAGTAAATAATATAACACATACCTATGTATTGACCTTTAAGATTCAGCAATTTTCCTTTAGAACTTTTAAAAAAAAACATAGCTGGTTACTTCTCATGCCATATAACCCATCCATTTTTAAGTGCCTAATTTAATCAATTTTGGTATATTACATTTTCTTCTGAATTGTGATAAGATGAACATAATATAAAATTTGCCATTTTAACCATTAAGTATACAATTCAGTGTTGTTAAACACATTCTAAATGTTGTCCAACTCCCACTGATATTTCCAGAACATTTTCATGACTCCAAACAGAAATTCTGTATCCTAAGCAAAATCTCTCCACCCCACCCCCAGAGCCTGGTCCCCTCTTGTCCACTTTCTGCCTCTATGCATTTGCCAAACCTAGATATTTCAGGTAAAAGGGGAGTCATACAATATCTGTCCTTTTGTGCCTGTCTTATTTCATTTAGCGTATGTTTTCAAGATTTATCCTTGTGGTAGAATGTCTCAGAATTACTCCCTATGACTGAATATATTTTATTGATGGACATGACACATTTTATTCATCCAGTCATCTGTTGATAGGCAGTTGGTATTTTAGTCAGCTTTTTCATCACAAGAGCAACTTAGAGGAGGACAAGTTTATTTTGGCTCATGGTTTTAGAGGTCTCAGTCCATAGATGGCTGAATTTGTTGCTCTGGGTCTGAGGTGAGGCAGAACATCATGGTGGAAGGGTGTGGTAGAAGAAAGCAGCTCAGGACATGGATCCAAAAAGCAGAGAAAACTCCACTCACCAGGGACAAAACATAACCCCCAAAAGCCCACCCCCAGTGACCTACCTTCTCCAGCCTTACCCTACCTGCCTACGATTATCACCCAGTTAATCCGTTAGTAGATTAATCCACTAAGATTAGGCACTACCTAATAATCTAATCATTTCACTCTGGAAATTCTTGCACTGTCTCATAATGCACTTTTTGAATACACCTCGTCTCAAACCATAACACTGGCATTATCCGACACCTCCTTTGAAAAAGGAAGTTAGCCGTTCCCTTCCCTTCCTCCCTCAGTTCTCCCCATGGGTAGCTGCTGGCCTATAGCTGGTGTCCTCAAGCCACTGCTTATCTGTGTACCTACTGCTCCTCCTTCTAGTGTCCTGCTTCTTGAATCCTGTTTTTCCTTCTTACTGGCTTGAAAGTTGCACATTGTTTGTTACCTTACATTTAAAATTTTTCTAAAAATTTGTTATGCAGGAAAATTGACTTTTAGTTAGGGGTGAACTAAACATCTATAAATTTTAACAAATTTATGGATTCAAGTAACAATCACCACAATCAGGGTCCCTAACAGTTCCATGGCCCCCCAATTTATTCCTTTATACACACTCTCCTCAGACCTGTAACTGCTCTTCTGCTTCTATCACTATAGATTACTGGTTTTGAGAATATCTTATAAATGGAAGCCCCCAGCATGTAACCTTTGAAATTCATCCCAGTCGTTCCATGAATCAACAGTTCCTTCCTTTTTATTTCTGACCTGTGTTGCATGGAGGTACCTCAGTTTATCCATTGGCCTACTGAAAGACATGAACTGTGTCCAGTCTATAGCCATTATTAACAGAATTGCTGTAAATGTTTGTGAAGAGTTTTTTGTGGGAGTACGAGTTAATGTTGTTTCCTGTGCTGTTTGTTATCCAGATGTCCTCTTCGGTGAACTGTTTATTCAAGTCTTCAACCCATTTTTAAATTGGATTATTTGGGGGTTTTTAATTGTTGAATTTGAGAGTCTGTTACAAATTCTGGATACTTCTTTATTGGATGTGAGATTTGCAAATATTTTCTCCCCATCTTTGGCTTTTCCTTTATATTCTTTTAACCGTGTCATTTGCAGAGCAAAAGTTTTAAATTCTGATGAAGTCCAATTTATCTTTTTTTTAAATTATTTTAACTTATGACTTGTGCCCAACCTTAGGACTCAATGTGTTTTCTTTTTTTTTTTTTTAATATTTTTTAGTTGTAGATGGACACAATGCCTTTATTTTATTTTTTCATTTTTATGTAGTGCTGAGAATTGAACCCAGTGCCTCACATGTGCCAGGCAAGCCCTCTACCACTGAGCTACAACCCCAGCCTCCTCAATGTGTTTTCTAAAGGTGTTCCAGTTATACATTTACATTTAGATCTGCGATCGATTCTGATTTAAATTTTCATAGGGTTCCTTTAGTTTTTCCATTTAGCGTATGTCACATTGTATCAGCACCATTTTTTGAAAATCCTATCTTTTTTTTCATAAAATTATTTTTGTTCCATTATCAAAAATATATTGCTGGGTCCAGGGGTACAGATCAGTAGCAGAGCACTTTCCTTGCATGTATGAAGGGCTTGGTTCCATACATAGCTCTACCCAAAAAAAAAAAAAAAAGTCAGTTTCTAGATTTTCTATTCCAAGTTATTGATCTCTGTGTCTATCTTTGCCAATATCACAAGGTCTTGCTGACTGCTGGTTTATAGGACATCTCCAACTTCATTATTTTTCAAAATTGTTTTACTATTCTAATTCATTTGTCTGTTCATACACATTTTAAAATCAGTTTTTCTATATTTTGAAGAAAAATCCTTCTGGAATTTTATTAGAGTTATGGATCAATTTGAGGACAATAACATGCTTCTTATGTCAGATCTACTCACCTATGAACACAATATACTCACCATTTTCCTTATATTTAACATTGACCTATGATTTAGCAAACTCTGAAGTTGATCTATTCTATTCTTCAAGACAACAAGAGAAGAATTCTAGGATATTTGAGGCCCCTGTCCTCTACCACTTCTATTATGGTTGACTCGTACTAGCAATCTAGATCCACCTGTCTTGAATCTCAATAGTGGTCATTAGTATAATTTATATTATATTGTTACATATAAATAAGTCGGGGTTTATTTATATTTACCCACAAGTTTACTGGTTTCTTGGTTCAGCATTGCTCTTTGTGATTCACTCACTCTGCTCGTCAATTCCCTTCCTCCTGGAGCATATTCTTCAGTGCTAGTTCAGGCAGGCCCATGAGTGAGAAAATCTCTTACTGCCTTAAAGTGTGCCAACTTTATCTTCCCTCTTAAATTATAGTTTGGCTACAAACTATATTAACTGTATTAGATGAATACAAACTCTTTTAAATTAATGGTATTTCCTTCTTAGTGCTTTGAAGACAATGCACCTCGTCTTTTGGCATTTCTTGATGGTGTTGGGACTGCTAATTATCATCCCTTTTTAGGTATGCTGTTTTTTCTACATAGTTGTACTTGACAGGTTTTGTCTCTTCTTTGTTGTTCTGCATGTCTATCGTAAGTTGAGGATGGGTTTATATTTACTCATCTATTTGGAAGTTCAATGTGCTGTTCTTATGGAGATTAGGATTGAAGATGAAAGTTTTTCTTAATTCTGAAATGCTCCTAATACCACACACACATTTTTTTCCCCCTGTCTTTTCTGTGAATTCCTTTTACAAATGTATGTTGGTCATTTGATTTCTGGCCTTCTTGACCTTTGATCTCTCTTCTGTACTTCTCGGCACTGTGTTCACCTGCATCCTCAGTAATTTCCCGAAAGCATGTCTTTCTGTTCCTTCAGTCTCCCTCCGCTTTCTTACTCAGTGTCAAGTTCATCCTTCACATTGTGAATTTTAATGACTCTCTATATTTGGCTAATTTCTCAAAGTTCTTATGATGGTTTTGCAAATCTTTCTGCCCTGATTTCATGATTTCTTGGTGTTTCTTTATGATTTCTGTTTTTCTTTGATGTCTTCAATTATTTTAAATATGTTTATTTTATGGTCTTTTTCCAGTTTTTCTACGGGCTCAAGTTTAGGGAATGTTAATCCTCCTGCTGATTAGTGTCTGCTTACTCTGTTCACAGCAAACCGTCCCTTTGTATGGTCTACAGTGTTTGACCATGGAGCCATGGACAGTGGCATTTTTTCCCTGAAGAAATTTTATGTGGTCAGGGTTGGGAAAGAGCTCTACAGAGTGGTTTTGGGCCAGTCTTGGCATTTCCCCAGCACCCCAGGAACATCATTGCTTTGGAGTTCATGTTATGTTACTTTGTTAGCTTGAGATACATTTGCACCTATTTTAAGGGAAGTAGGAAGTAGCAGTGGTTTTACGATGAACAGCAGTGAGAGGCCGGGTCTGTACATGCTCACCTTAGTCGGCTGGAGTGGCGTAAAATGTCTCTGGGAATGAGCGAGTCACCCAGGGTTGTGCTGAGGGAATAATTGATTCTGGTTTGCTTAAATACAAGGCTCTTTTAAAAGTCAGGTGTGTAGAACACATTCAAGAAACAAATCATTTGGAAGGAAGGAGGGGACTCCTGTAGGTTGTGAGATCTGTGCGGGAGAGAGCTAGGTGGCTGGAGTGGAAAAAGAATGGAGCAGAAACAAGGATTCCAACAATGAGCTGTCTGCTGCGTTCTGGTCCTGGAAATCTTTTTTCCACCTCTCCGTAAATCACCAGTGCGCTTGTCTTTTTTCTCAAGTACATTCTGGTATTGGATCTATTTGGGCTGTTTAAAGGCTAAGTCTTTCTTCGAGTGAGCAGAGAATGACAGAACTGAGCCAACGTGCCCTGCCCTATGCGTCCCTCCACCCCCTCAGTCTGGACAAGGAGTTTGAGGCCAGCTCTGAAGGAGGGTCAGGAGTGGACCTTCCCCAGTGAAGACGGGGCTAATGAAATTAGCAAGAGCCTGGAGCAGGGGGGCAGGTGGAGGGAGGCTTACTGCCAGGCACCACACACCATAGCCTGCTCAGCCTGATGGCCTGGCTCCCTGTGGCCTGGGCCCACATCCCAATGGCATTTGCTTTGCAGAGCAGCCATGGGAGGGTGGTTAGAGAGGGGCCCCACTCTGCTCCTTGTTAGGGATGGTCAGTTGGTTTGGGTTCAACTCACCAAGAAACCTCCAGCTCAGAAGAAAACTCTGCCAGTTCGGCCTCAACCTCAGTGGTCTTAGCCAAAATCATCTGAGAGAGGACAGAAGGGGGTGTAAGAAGGACCACAGCTTCTCTTGCAGGATGGCAGGGGGTATCCACAGGTCAGGAGAGTGGACTGTGGGTCATTATTGCTCTCTTTGTGCAAATTCTAATTGTAAAAATGGGTCGCATTGGCTTGCTCACCAGGGCTGGGACAGAGCAACAGCTGGAAAAGAGCAACAGCTGCAAGTGCTCAGGGCTGGGCATCAGAGCATCTTCCTGGTGCCAAGTGCTGGGATGAGCACAACTCTGGCCCAGAAACCACAACTGTGGGATCTAGGTGGGGCTGTGCACGGGATGCCAGTGTGTATAATATGTGCAAATAAAAATATTCATCAAGATTCACTTCACAGGAAAAGTCTGACATGTGACTCCTACTTCAAATTTATTCTTATGGGAACTTCAGTTTTGAATTGTGTGAGTTCATCAGGAATAAGCACATTTCATAAATGCAATACCCTGAGTGGTGGTGAGAGTCTGAACTGGCTTCTGGAGTCAGGCAGTCCTGGGCCTGAGCTGGGTTGAGAGTCCCTGATGGTGTGGCCTTGGGCTCCTTCCCCACTCCCTTCTTGCTGAGTCTTGCTCAGTTGCTCCCTGTAAGACCCCCTAGGACTGCAAAGTTGCACTTCCACGTACTTAGCCCAGTGACTGGCAGGGGAGTAATCGTGAATGGGGGCTCTTGTTCCCGCTTGGGGTGGGGACAATGCACGTGTGCCGTTGAGTAAGTTAGTAACTGCTCGGGATCCCAAGTGAGAAAGTGCCCTGCTTCTTGGGAAAAGTTGAGTCCAAGAGTCCTGGCTGTGGGACTAGGAGCATCTGAAGGTGGCTTCTCTCTGGTCCTCTTTTCTGATCTGGAGGAAGGCCCATCCCTCGGCATGGTCCCCGCTGCATCCCCATACGTGAAGCCATGGGATTTCTCTGTGCTCTTCTGCTCAATTCCAAGATTCTCAGGTTGGTGCAGCCTGGTGAGGTTAGTGCAATGGTGAGAGCAAGGGCAGTGCATTCAAATCCCAGCTCAGCCACTCACCTGCCAAGTCTCCTCAGAGGAGCTGCTTCACCTTTCTGAATCTGTTTCCTTGCCTGTAGAATGGGAACAAGCTATGCTTCACTTTCAGTGTGTTCTGAGAGTGAAATTAAAATGAGCCAGGTGTGGTGGCACACACCTGTAATCCCAGTGGCTTGGGAGGCTGAGGCAGGAGGATGGAGAGTTCAGCAACTTAGTGAGGCCCTAAACAACTTAGCAAAACCCTGTCTCAAAATAAAAAATTAGAAGGATTGGGGATGTGACCCAATGATTAAGCACCCCCGGGTTCAATCCCTGGTCCCAAATAAATATATAAAATGAAGTAACATTTCATAAGTGAAGTGATTGGCTCATGCTAGTTATTCAGTGCATTTCCATTTGCCGGCCTTTGTGGTATTTGAATTCTGTTCCGCATAAGTAATGGCCCCCAGACCTATTATATGTGCTTAGCACTGATTTCTTCCCCCCGGAACAAAGCTGCCCCAGAAACAAACATGGGAAATGAAGAGTAACTGAATGTTTTAGGAAAAGAAATTAAAGAAGGGCTGAGCATTGTGGGAACCAAGGAGACCTTTAACAACTAATTGCTAATTTTAAAAAGGCCACGCAGACATTTATGGATGTTTAGATTTTCCAAATGTCAGTGGGGTCCGGAAATGTGCCCTGGCGCCTTTCTGAGAGAGACTGGCTACCCAGCCAAAGCCTCCAAGTCCACTCCTGGAAGGCACCGAGAGGTTTCCATAGATGGGAAGCAGGCCAGCAGAGACCAGTTCTCCCAGGAGATAAGAGAAGGGTCTTCGGAAGCCAGTGTCTGGTGGGAATAGGTGTAACTTGTGAAAGATCCTAAGGCCAAGTCCAGAGGGAAGTCCGCCCCCACAGACAATGGATGCTTCAGGCAGGAAGCTCCCCAGGCCAGGTGCAGCAGGAAGGGGAGTGGGAGTTGTATTTCTGGAGCAGCTAAGAAAAGAAAAAGGAAAGTTACTTTCTAGTCCTTTATTCATGAAGCTGCCAGTCCCCATGCACAGTTACCCATCCCAAGGCTGTCCCTGGAAAGAAGTCTGGTGGCAAGGCCTTGGGATTCTGAGTGACTGTCCCCTCCTTGGTGAACAACACTCAGCTCCCACCCCCCAAAACAGAATCCATTCCCTAAACCATCTGAGCCACACAGGGAAGAGCTCAGGAACGTGAGCTCAGGGCAGTTCCAGGGTGAACATCCACCTGGGGGGCGAAATGAATATCCTAGGAAGTCCCCAGGAAAGTGAAGGGCATGTCCTTGCAGGGCAATGTGAGTGCATTGCCCGTGTCCAGGTGTCTGATGAGCGGGGCGTTGCTACAGGTAGGAAGCTGAGTGTGTGGGGAGGTGGACCTGAGGTGCGGAGGACCTGTGGACCTGTGCAGGATGGGCTGGGGAGACCCAGGGGGGTGCATGGAGGTGGGGCCTGTGTGAGGGGGAGGGGGAAGAGTGTTCGCTGCAGGGTGAGCAGGTGGGCGGTCAGCGTGGGAGTCGTTTAAGGGAACTGTTGGATCTATTTAACCTGAAATGGAAGAAAAAACAAACAAGAAGGAAAAATCACAAGACACATGGGTGTTGCTAATCAGCTGAAAGAAAAACAGCCCTGAACAGATGAGCAGAACAAAACGGAATGAGATTTGAGTGGAACCTTTTTTTTTTAAAAAGCATGGTGTAGGAAAGGTAGAACCAAATGAGAAGTGACAGAAAACATGAGGCAGCATGTTGAACATCAGAGGTGGCCAGGGAAAGAGCCAGGGCTCCAGGGCTGGCCGGAGAGACGGTCATCACCATGTAGTGGCATGGCAGCCTCTCCCAAGGCCAGAGCCGCTGTTCGACTTGACTTTCAGTCAGGCCCTTTTAACATCTGTTATTCTGACAAGTCACAGTCCCCCTGGGCCAGCTTGAAAACACAACCCCTGGATCTCCTGGGCCTCCAGCGCAGTCTTAGTGGACCCCTGAGCATCACTCCCCTCCCTTTTCCGGGCCCTGAGGTATGTCTACTCACTTCTTGCTCAGGAATGAGGCACGAAGGCAGGCCTGCTTCAGGTCAAGGGTCTTGGAGGCAAGCTGGAGCCTGCCTCTCCAGCAAGAGTGGCTTCTCAAGGAAGGCTGGTGGATCTGGTGTCATGGGCCCATCTAAGGCAGCAAGAAGGTCTCCTTGGGAGCCAGCATCCAGGGTGGAAAGGAGGATATCTCACTCTTCTGGGGCCTTTCATGTTTTCTTGGCCTGGGGCCGGGGTGACAAGAGGTCTGAGCAGGGGAGCTCCTGCCTGGACAAGACCTCAGTTCTGATCTGCTTCACGCATGGTGTGTCTCCAAATACTCTGATTTCAGAAAGATTTGGTGCCTGACATGCTTGAAAACCAGGGCATTAGACCAGGAGTCCACATTTCCGGTAAAGTGCCACAAAGAGTGCTGGGTAGTAAGTGTTCCAGGCTTGCCCACCATGAGGTCTCTGACACTATTCACCAGTGCTTTGGTGGCAGGAAAGTTTCCCCTGAGTAGAGAAACAAATGGTCTAGTTGTGTTCCCACAAAACATTTGGGCACAAACAGGCTGGGGACCAAGTTCAACCCACAGGTAGTAATTTACCAGCCACTAGACTAAACAGCTCTCAAGATCAGCCGCTGCCACTGCTTGGCACCCAGAGCCAAATTCCTAGGCTGCATTAATGTGGCCAGTCCGGGATGACAAAGGCAGGCTCTCCTTCTCCCCCATGGGACTCTTCTTTTAAGGTCTCCCCGAATTCTCTCTCCTAATGTACTCCGTGGGTGCCAGGTCTGCCTCCTAGAATCATGCAGAATGAGCCCAGGCAGCCCATAGCTACAGCGACCATCATGTGGCTCAGAGGTTTTGGTTTTGTTTCTTCCGTTTTGCAGTACTGATGGCCCTGTGCATGCTCGGCAAGTGTTCTACCACTGACCTGTACTCTGAGCCCTTTCTGGTTTTTCTTTTGAGACCAGGTCTTGCTAAGTTGCCCAGGCTTCCCTGAACCTGTGATGCTCTTGCCTCAGCCTCCCTTGTAGTCAGGATCAGCATGCGCCACTGCACCCAGCAAGTCTTTGCTTCCTTGCCTTCACCCACTTCTCTCATTCCTATGAAATGAGGCTTCAGACCCTTAGGGAGTAGGCTGCAGGGGAATGGTGCCCTTGGGGTGGCCTCCCTGGGAAGAAGACAGGATCCTAATGCAGACTGAACATGTGATCAAGAGGACCAGGGACTTGTCTTCACAAACCCTTCCAATTGCTGACTAGCTGACTTCTTTGAAGTTCAAGTAAAGCTTTGTGTTTTACCCCCATGTGAGTCATACTCCTTGTTTGGAGCCCCCCCTTTTTTAGTGGTACATTATAATTACACATAATAGCGGGATTCATTATGCCCGATCATACATGTAGATAACATAATTTTCTCAATCTCATTTCCCAGTACCTCCCCGCTCTCTCCCCTCCTTCCTACCTCCCTCCTGATCCCCTTCCTCTACTCTGCTGGTCTTCCTTCTATGTCTGTGTGGTCTACCCCTTGCCCACCTTTTTTATTATATATATTTCTTGAGGGTTTTGTTTGTTTGTTGTCCCACCCCCTAGCTTCCACATTAGAGAAAAAATATTCAATTATTGACTTTCTGAGTCTGGCTTATTTCACTTAGCTTGCTGTTCTTGGATTCCATCCATTTACCTGCAGATGACACAACTTCATTCTTTACAGCTGAGTTAAACTCCCTTTTATATATATGCCACATTTTCTTTATCCATTCTTCCATTGATGAGTAACTAGGCTGGTTCCATAGCTTGGCTCTTGTGAATGGTGCTGGTATGGACATTGGGATGCATGTATCACTGAAATGTTGTGAATTCACACCTGAGACTTTCATTGATAAACCTGCAAGCTGGGTCGCTGCTCTCACCCCAGTCGCTGACAACAGGCACACAGTAGCGGCCATTCCATACTAGGCACACTGTGAGCAGTCCTACCCTGGGGACTCTGCAGCCACGTGTCCCCATCTTGTCTAGCAGGATATCATGACAGCCTTTGTCAACAGGCTTCCTCCTGTCAATAAGCACCATGTTATGGCTTCCTGCTGGTTTGGGAGCCCCACGAACAGAGGAAATGGAGTGGGGGTAGGTGTGGTGTACAAATGACTTTTCATGAACTCATATTGGCTCAGCTAGCAGCTTTGTATTTTCTTCAAAGAGCTCCTCATCAGCCCCGCGAATAAATGTGTGAACAGTAAGTTCTGCCTCATGCTCAGTGGGGGCGAGTTCTAATTAAGTGCACATTTCTTTGAATATTAAAATTAAATGGTGCCGAGTCACCACCCTGCCTGCTTAGGTATGCTTTCCTTCCCTGCTGTCCACTGAAGAAATGACTCAGATGAGGAGCTGAATTGGGTGCTGCCCAGGGGTGAGCTTGTGTGCACTGGCAAGTGGGGTGAGGAGGCAGGTCGGGGAGCCTCTACTTAGCAACATGTCACCCAACCATCTTGGGCAGTGCACAAGAGGCTCACCCAGTTCATCCACCACTCAGCTTCCTCAATACAAGTAGGCATTTTCCCAGGGACCTGTCCCTTCTGCTGATGCCAGGGTGGCAGGATAGAAAGGAGAATTCACTCTCAGCCTCTGATCTAGCCATGGAAACCTAGTCTTGAGAGCAGGGCAGAGACACCAATCCTTCCACCCTGGAAGAGCTCACTCTCTCTGTACAGTTGCAAACTCTTCTAGGCACATCACTTGACCTGTGATTCCTCTCTTATAATCCATCTATTGCTGGACACCAACTCTAATCTTACTTGTCTCTTATTTCCAGACCCAGTCCCCAAGTTCTTAAAAGCCTAGGTGACTCTGCCTGTCTCCAGGATTCTGCTATCTCCCTTATCCATCTGAGTTTCTCAAAGTTACTCATCTTTTTTGGATGAAAATTGGTATAATGGTAGGATCACTACATTTGAGGTTAGAACATAATGAATCCTTTAAATAAAATATATTGAATTTTTAATTGACACAGTGACTGTGCATGTTTATAGGGCATAGTAGGACATTTTAGTAGATATGTAAAATGGGTAATTATCAGATCAGGATAATTAGCATATGTATCTTCTCAAACATCTTTTGTATGTTGGGGATATTCAAAATTGTAGCTATTAGCTATTTGGAAATATTAATTGTTGTCAGCCATAGTTATCCAACAGTACTCATTATCTTTAATTGTCATAAGAATATTTCAAGTATCATTATATCTGTTTTGAAGATGACAGTACTGAGGTTCAGAAAGGCCCCAGACTAACCAGCAGTAAAACCAAGATTTGAACCTGGTATGTCTGGTTTCAAAGGGTAAATTTTTTCCATTGTCCCACAGTGTCCCTCAGGCTGTAAACTTTGACCAGTTTTTCTGCTGGTACTGATTATATTCTCCTTGTTTCTCAAGAGGAGACTCGGAATGCATTTGCTCATAGAAATTATTTTATAAACGGGGCTCAGTTTAGTTGGAATAGAATCCATTGTTACAGGAGACATTATAGATTAATAGGGCTTATAGACTCCACTGGGAACCTGATCACTTTTGATTTGCAAATAACCCAAGTTACAAATGATTTGCGATATCTAATCATGACAGAGTTCTAGACAGTCTGTTCCAAGCCTGCTGGTGGGTGTTGCCAGTTTCGGGAAGAAACTGTGGAGTTGCTGAATTTAGGAGGATGAGTAAATAGGTCCTTCGGAGGGAAGCATTCTGAAAGAGGGTTTCAAGAGTTGTGCTGACAGCCCAGGGGCTTAGCACCTTGGCCACGGCTTCCATGGAACTTTCCAGATACATCACTGCCTGTCTCTGTCGCTTTATGCATCTGGATATGGGCTTGCTCATCTTCCTCCCCACCCTACCCTACTCATCCACAGGCTCCCCAGTGACAGCCATGCCCTTGCTGGGGAGGTAATGGGTGGCTTGCAAGAACTACGACTTGAAGGAGGATTTGCTGTTGCCCTCCTGTGTCCTGGTAGGATTTTCTCTTTGCTCTGCATAATGACAGAATGACCAGTCAAAGAAAGCCCACTTGACAACACCTTCTTATGTTGCTCGGTCTTCCTGAGACCCTCTTTTCTGCCCGACTCCTGACCTGTGTGCAGAAACCTGTTATTATGCCCACAACAGCCTTCCAGCCAGCCTCAGCCTGGCCAGCTGAGGGGTAGGAAGGAGCCTGGAACAATAGAGTGGCCATCCCTTGCTCTTGGTCTGCCTCAAACCTGCCCCATCTCTGTGGGTCCCCTACTAGGGAAGCAGACTTTTCTGAGACAGAGTCTCTTGTATTTCCAAACCCATGGAAAGGTCCAGAAATTAGAACTGAAATTCTGCATATTTAAATTGTGGGATGAATCAGAGGGTTGACTCACGTGCCACTGGGGTGGGTGGGGGAGCCAGAGGAGGGGAGAGGTCTCAGCCTGTTTCTAGTTAGCATTTAACAGTCCTGTGAAAACGGGCAGGGCCAGGCCTCTGCAATCCTGCAGGAAAAAGAATGTGCTCTAATGAACTGGATTCTTCCAGAACATTGCTTCAGGGAAGATGAGAAACAGACTGACATCCAGCTAACAAAGGCCACTCCAAGATGGAGGTGGGCAGTCTTGGGTGGGCAGATGGACTCTGGAAGAGGGCCTTTGTGGTAGCTGGAATGGGCAGGCATTTCTTTGGTCTTACCACTGGATTTGACATGGTGGGAAGGCTGGAGCAAGCAGCCTCTGCAGGGGGAGGGTAGGGGTTGGACAGTGTCCTTCAGTAAGTCACAGGGAGACTCTCCAGGTATGGAGTGTTAAGAAGGGTGAGGTTGCTATTTTCTCCTTACATGGGAGATCCTGAAGAAAGAGAACTCCACCCCAGAGAGAACATGGGGGAAGAGAACCCAGAAAGCCAAGCCCCCACCCAGTTCTGTCTGCCAGGAGCCATCTAATCAATGTCCCTAGACAAGAGGCCGACCTCAGGCAGGGTTCCACTGCAAGGACTCTGCCCCTTTGTCCTGTCCCTGCACTCCCCTATTCCTGTCCTCTCATTTAAGGGAAGAACCTAATGGTGTAAGTTCCAGCAGACCCTGCACTCACCAGGGCCACGCAGAGGGCCCCAGGCTTGAGTTTGTGGGATAACACACTGCATATGACTCTGACACAAACACCTGTCCCCACACAAAGCAGGGAGCAGCGGGTCCTGTTAGCACAGCTCCTACTGGCTGGCTGGCCCTGCTTTTGGCTCCAGGATGCCAAGTCTCCCCAGCCTGGGGACAGCCAGCTGCTACTTACCTGAGGGCCGACAGGGTAGGGAAGCATTGCCCTCTGGGGCTACATTTCACTGCTGTTTCTCTGCACAAGTGTCAATGCTTGCTCTCGGGTAGGTCTGGGCCCCATTCAGGGTTGGCAGATCTCAAATCAATGTGGAATGCAGAAGAGTGAGGAGGAACTCGGTAGACTTGGACGTAACTGGGGCCAACTGATTACTTTTTAAAAACACACATTTTTTAACAAACGCAGTGGCTGACACGTAATCTGACATTTTTTAAGTTAACAATAACAGTTAAACGATCCCCAGAGTGTTTTGCCTCCCGGACAACTTCATTAGGTAAAACATGAGGGGGATTTTTGTGGCATCGGTGCACCACACGACGTGCCCCGAGAAGACTTCATAAGGCAGTCAACATTTTTATGATATTTGATGATTGTTAAACATCCCACAAAAAATGCTTTCGCCAGCCAAGTCAGCAACAGTGTGCTAATAAATGGTAATTCAGTAAAATAAAGAGAGTCAGCAAAATCGAGAACTAGCACTCTTTTTTTTTTTTTTTTTTTGGAACCAGGGATTGAACTCAGGGACACTCAGTCACTGAGCCACATCCCCAGCCCTATTTTGTATTTTATTTAGAGACAGGGTCTCACTGAGTTGCTTAGGGCCTCGCTAAGTTGCTGAGGCTGGCTTTGAACTCGTGATCCTCCTGACTCAGCCTCCCAAGTTGCTTGGATTACAGGCGTGTGCCACCATGCCCAGCGAGAACTAGCACTCTTAAAAGAAATA
Organism: Glaucomys volans; assembly: GCA_020662805.1. Taxonomy (NCBI): domain Eukaryota; kingdom Metazoa; phylum Chordata; class Mammalia; order Rodentia; family Sciuridae; genus Glaucomys; species Glaucomys volans. The sequence goes on along the minus strand of JAJEJO010003472.1, from coordinate 176,159 downwards.
CTAAATTCTCTGGCCCTGTGTTTACCCAGGCGGGGTTCTGTGTCCCCACCCCGATACTACAGCCTGGCCTTGTGCATCTTACGCACACCTCCTCTGGCCTCTGCACAACCACAGAGCCCCGCACGCCCCGCCCCTCCTACCTCACATCAGCACAGGGGCATCTCCTCCTTCCACGTGGAGCCTCGAACACTGGCCTTAGTCCCTCCATGTCTTCACCGCGCTGTGCCCTCATGATCTTCACCCTTCTGGGGTTTTCCTTAGGATATGGTTCAGTTCCTTCCCAGAATGCAGCCACTCTCCAGGAGCAGCCAGCCTCACCCTGGCTAACCGACCATGGAGTATGCTGCGCCCCCCTCTGAGCCCCTCTGCGTGCTGCCCTCTTCCTCCTCAGTGCTCCTCACACTCTTATCTTCTGCCTGTGCTTATAGATTTTTCTCAGTTCAGAGGCCCCTCACTCTAGGAATTTTCCCCAAACCTTCTCCCCACAACCCCGGATTTGACATCTCTCCCACCTGCTCCCGGGCACTGTGTCCCAGCATATGCCAGGCAATAGTTTTTTCAGTTGTAGTAACATAAAATGTACCATTTAACCACTTTACGTGTGTAGTTCAGTGGCATTAAGTACATCCTCATTGTGCAAACCATGGCCATTTTTCCCAATCTGAACTTCCGTGCCCATGAAACACTACCTCTTCAATCCCCTTTTCCAGCCCTGGTGACCATTCCACTTTCTGTTCCTGAATTTGACGACTTTAATACCTCCTATTGATGCAGTCATACAGTGTTGTCTTTTTGTGTCTGGCTTATATCACTTCCCATAATGTCCTCATGGCCCATCCATACTGTAGCAGAGGTTGAATGATATTCATTGTATAGACCACATTTAGTTCATCCATTCATCCCTCAAAGGACATTTGGGTTATCTCTACATTTTCATTCTCATAAAAAAATATGGTACCATAAATATGGGAGTACACATGTCTGTTCAAGTCTGCCTTCAGTTATCTTGGATATATCCTCAAGTTGAGTTGCTGGATCATATGGCAATTCTACTTCGAGTTTTTAAAGGAATTAACATTCTGTTTTCCACAGTGGCTGTACCATTTTACATTCCCACCAGCAGTGCACAAGGGTATCAGTGTCTGTGCATCCTGTCCCACATTTCTTGCTTTCTGTTTGTTTGTTTGTTTGTTTGTTTTAGAATAGCTATCCTGTTGGATATGAAGTGATCTCATTGTGGTTTGGGTCTGATCAAACAATATGGTGATTGTTTTGTTTCCCACATTTTTATTGGTGCATTATAATTACACATAATGGTGGGATTCGTTGTTAGATAGTTGTTCATGCACATGATACAACAATATAATTTGGTCAATATCATTCTCTGGTATTTCTGCTTACCCTCCCCACTCCTGCGCCCCATCTCTTTCTTCTACTCTACTGATCTCCCTTCAATTTTCATGAGATCCAGCCCCCAACGCGCGCACACACACACACACACACCCTTTCTTTTCCTTTTTCCTCTCTAGCTTCCACATAAGAAAGAAAACAGGACCCCTTCTGAGTTTGGCTTATTTCACTTAACATAATGTTCTTCAGATCCATCCATTTTTCTACAAATGACATAATTTCATTTTTCTTTATGACTGGATAAGACTCCATTGTGCATGCATACCACATTTTCTTTATCCATTCATCCATTAATGGACTCCTTTACCAGTTCCATACTTTGGCTATTGTGAAGCATGCTGCTATAAATATGGATATGCATGTATTGCAATAGTATTCTGACTAATTCTTTAGGATAAATACTGAGGAGTGGCATAGCTGGGCCATAGGGTGGTTCCATTCCTAGACTTTTAAGGAGCTCCATACTGATTTCCATAGTGTTTGTACTAATTTACTATCCCATCAACAGTGTGAAAGTTTTTCTCCACATCCTCTCCAGCATTTATTATCATCTGCGTTCTTGATGGCTGCCATTCGTACTGGAGTGAGATGAAATCTCAGTGCAGTTTTAAGTTGCATTTTCCTAATTCCTAAAGATGTTGAACATTTTTCATATGTGTGTTGGTCATTTGTATTTCTTCTTTTGAGAAATGTCTGTTTAGTGCACTTGCCCATTTATTAACTGGTGTTGGGTTTTTTTTTTTGGTGTTGTTTTTTGAATTCTCTTTTTTATTGTTGAAGTAAGAAATTGTGTGATTTTAGAGTCTTTAAGGTAGTTTGTCTAAGAAATGTTTGTTGTAATTTTTTTTAAGAAAGAATTGAAAGCAGGGATAGGAACAGAGGTTTGTACACTGATGTTCATGGCAGTATTAGACACAGAAGGTGGAAGCAACCCAATTGCCCATCAATAGACAAAATGTGGTTCACTTGTACAGTGGAATATTGGCCTCAAAAAGGAAGGAAATTTAAAACATGCTACCATGTGGATGCACCTTGAACACAGTATGCTTAAGTAAAATTAGCCAGTCATGAAAGAACAAATACTGTATGATTGTACTTATATGAGATACTGAGGATAGACTAATTTATAGAGACAGAACAGAATGGTGGTTGTCAGGTGCCAGGGGAAAGAGGAAATAAGGAATTATTATTTAATGAGTGTGGAAATAAAGTTTGGGAAAATGGGAAAATTTCTGGAGATGGATATTGCATAGCAATGTGAATGTATTTGATATCTCTGAGCCGTATACTTAAAAATGGTAAATTTTAAGTTATGTATATTCTGTCATACACACACACACACACACACACACACACACCCCAAGGATGCTAGAGTGAGGCCTAATTGAGACCTGACTTCTTTATTTAACAGTATTCTGGTTTAATTCAGTAAGTTGTTAGTCCTTTAACTCAGTGCTGTTCTGCTCAGATTCAACCTGTCCCTGTAGCTGATAGGTGAATTCCAGGCCTTGCTTGTAGTGCTCAGTGGGTAAATATTTGCTGAATGAATGAATGAACAAGTGCCTCATTTGTTGGTGTCCATAGCTCAGTTCTCTGCAGGATGTTTCAAAGCTCCAGTCTCCTTATGGTTCTTCCTTCCTCCTCCTCTTGGAGCTTCTGTCATCTGTTCTTGTTACCTGGCAGGGTGCTGGAGCATGGTCTCACCAGCAGCAGCTTCACACCTGGGAATTGTTAGAAATGCAAACTCAGCCCACTCAGACTTATGGGACTAGCCACTCTGAGGGTGGAGCCGCACAGCCAGAGTTTTAACATGCCCCCTCAGGGTGAATCTGGTGCCTGCTGGGGTTAGGAAACTGCGGTTGTGATGAGCCTTTGGTACTGTACAACATATCTGTCTGTTTCTACCTATCCTCTCATCACTTTTTGAGTTCTTTATAGATTCTGGATATTAATCCTCTGTCAGAAGAGTAGCTAGCAAAGATTTTCTCCCATTCTGTAACTTCTCTCTTTACAATCTTATTTCCTTTGCCATGCAGAAGCTCTTTAATTTGATGCCATCCATTTTTTTTTTAACTCTTGGTATTATTTCCTGAACTTTAGGGGTCTTATTGAGAAAGTCATTTCCGATGCCTAAAAGCTGGAGTGTTGACCCTCTGTTTTCTCCTAGGAGTTGCATAATTTCTGGTCTAATTCTAAAGTCTTTGGTCCATTTTGAGTTGATTTTTGTGCAGGATGAGAGATAAGGATCTGGTCTCATTCCTCTACATATGGATAACCAGTTGTTTAAAAGGCTGTCTTTTCTCCATTGTTTGTTTTGGCACCTTTGTCAAAGATCAGGTGACTGTATCTGTGTGAGTTTGTCTCTGTGTCTTCTATTCTGTACCCTTGATCTATGCATCTGTTTTTGTGCTGGTACCACACAGTTTTTGTTATATAGCTCTGTAGTATAATTTGAAGTCAGATATTGTAATGTCTCCATCATTGCTTTTTTGGCTTAAAATTCTTTTGGCTATTCTGGGTCTTTTATCCTTCCAAATGAATATTAGGACAATTTTTCTAGTTCTGTGAAGAATGTCATTGGCATTTTATGGGAATTGCATTCAATCTGTATATTGCTTTTCATAATATTTCCATTATTACAATATCAATTCTTCCTATCCATGAACATGGGAAGTCTTCCCATCTTCTTGTGTCTTCAATTTCTTTCTTCATTATAGAGGTCTTTCACCTCCTTGGTTAGATTTATTCCTAGGTATTTTTTAGGTTATTGTAAATAGGATTTTTTTCCTGATTTCTTTCTCAGTAGATTCATTATTGGTGTATAGGAAAGCTACTGATTTTTGTATGTTGCTTTTGCAACCTGCTACTTTACCGAATTTGTTTATTAGTTCTAGCTTTCTTCTCTGGAACTTTTTGGATCTTCTGTATGATTATAGCATCTTCAAACAGTGAAAATTTGATTTTTTTCCTTTTCTATCATTGTCTCATGTTGTTTTTTAAAGATCTGCATACCACAGTAAACTGCAAAGTTTGTACAGAGAGTGCCTGTGCCTCAACTCCACATCTTTCCCTCAAGCAGAGGGTCCACCCAGTCACAGGCAAAATAACTGAGTGACTGAAGAATGAATGGATCTTGGTCCAGGTGTTTCCTCAGGACTCAGCACTCCCCCCTTATGCCTGTGAAGCAGGTATCATACATATTATAGTCGAGGGGACAGCTGCTTGGACCTACGCACAGTTTTCGGTGGCTGAGCTGGGATTCAGGGTGAATTCTTTGCATCGCTCTCTCAGTATTCTCATTTATGTTAGTCACCTTTTCATTTCTGTGACCAAAATACAAGCACAACTTAGAGAAGGAAAAGTTTATTTTGAGCTCATTGTTCCAGGAGTTCAGTCCATGGTTGGCAGCCCTTTCATTCATACCCAAAGTATATGTTGGCTCTTGAGAAGTGCATTGATGTGGTCAAAGCTGGTGCAGCGAAGTGAGCAGAAGTGTTTATTCTGAGTGACCATGCAGCTATGTTGGGCCATATGGCTATGCTGGGTCAGGTGGGCTTGTGTAAGCATCTGAACCCTTCCTCAGTCCTGCATATGCACTTTTGGTGTTGAGAAGGGCACAGGGGCCATCACTCATTGTAAGGACTAGTGCAGCCTGTGCTGAGAAATTGCTCATCCCCTTGGGCCAGCAGCCCGGGGGTGCCTGTGAGGCTGCACTGAGGACAGCCAGTGAGAGTGAGCCTCCTCTTCCCAACTGGCTCAACAGCAGCCTCCCACCTTCTGCTGTGCTCAGCCTTTCCCTAGAACCTTCTAAGGTTTTTCAAATTCAAGGTCCGTGGCATACAGAGTCACAGATTCAAGACCAGAACCCAGATCCCAGGCTCCCAGTGCAGCCCTTCCAACTTCTATTGGCCTTGCTTGCCCACAGCCACCAGGATGTCCCCTTGGGGATCTGCCAGCACCCTTCCCAGATCTGGGTGTTGGACGCCAGTCAGTGTTAATGGAAGGATTCCTGAGTGGGGTGGGGGTGGGTCAGATAGCCCCTGGGGCTCTGTCTCAGCAGAAGCGTTTTATAATCATGTGCTTCTAGACTGAAGCGTCCAGAGAATGGGAACCTTGCAGCATTGCTGAACCACCCCAGTCTTCCTTCAGGAGAGCAGATAAAGACACCAGGCCTGCTTACTGATCCACATTTCCACTTCACATGCCCAGGCCTCTTTTTGGAACCATAGCCTTCTAGCTCTTAATGGCCCCCTGGTGCAGTCTCCCTATAGAGCTACCTTAGAGTCTGTGCTCCAAGGGAAACTAAGGCCCAAAGAGGTCTAGAAATTTGCTGAAGATCACCTGGATACCTAGGGATAAATCAGTTTCTTAACTCCCTATGCTATGTATTTATTGCCCAAAATTATTATTATCTTATTGCCCCAAATTTATTACTACTGCTGCCAATAGCCAGCCTGCTTCTAGGACACATCTGTCTAAGAGGAAGTAGGTATAAGGTTCCAGGTATTTTCAGAGGTCAGAGAGCTCTTGTGTTTGAATGTGACCAAGGGTGAGGAATTCTCCCCAAGCCTTTTGCTTCCCTCCCTGAAAAATGCATGCTATTTTCAAAGCTGCCTTTCAGACTTGATTTCAGTGTGAACTTTAAGTCAGCTATCTGCAGAATTAAATCCCAGCTCTGTCCCAAACCAGCCACCTTAGGAAAGTCAAGAACATCTATGAGCAGGAGACAATGTATAACACAGACTCAGGACAGTGTCTGGCCCAGCTAGTCCAGGAAGGTTTAAAAATTGTGGTTCTAGAACTTGAGTTTCTACAGTAAAGTCTCTACAAGGGAGAAATGTTCAATACCCCACAGGGAAGAGGAGGTAATGAGTGGAGAGGATGGGCAGAGGAAGTCAGCCCACACCTTGGCAAGCCTAGGGCCTACGCCAGAAAGAAGGGCAATGGAAATGGCCCAAGAAATGCAGGAGACATTGTTATATTGGGAGTGTGTTTATTTATGAAAAAATTTTTCAATTTTAAGGGGTTTTTGCTTGATTTAAAAATGGTCATGTATTTATTATAGAAAAAGGAGAAAATAAACTGAGGAAGACCAAACAGAACGATTCATCCCATCACATAGATTAGAGTGCATGATCTTCCAAAGGTTTTAACTACATATTCAGATAGTGCACATGAGTTTTATAAATTAGAGATCATATTGTTCTCCACACTATTAGTAGTTATTTTGGGGGCCTAATGAGATGTTGCAGTGTCTTTCCATGTTAATAAGCTTTATCCTGCCTCTAATTCTAAGAGGCTGCATATTATTTCATCCTGTAGTTAGACCACTGTTTTTGAATTCTTCATTGGAAGGTGGGACGATGGCAATGCAATGGAGGAGGAAAGTACAGAGGAACACTAACCAATGTCTGGGGGCTGGCATCTTGCCAGGGTGTTCTGTTCCCTGCCCACAGATGATGCAGAGTCTAGATGATCTTGACCGAGACAGAAGGCTTGGCCCGCTTTGCTTTCCCTGAGCCAGCTCTGGATGCCCTGTAGGGAGCCCCCATGTCAGCAGTTTCCAAGCATGTCTTGTATCCCAGGGTAGAGGACAGGCAGTGGTGGGGCCTAGCTGGATGAGATGTGTGTGGGAGAGGGGAAGGGACTGTAAAAAGGGAAGACCTCCACACACACTCCCCAGTCACAACATCAAGGACAGCCCTGAGCCCAGAAGAGTCCAATATGAAAGCAGATCTAGTCCATTTTCTTCTCAATGGGACTTTGAAGCCCTCCCAGCTCTAAGCCACACCTACCCTGGGAGTGCCATGAATGAAAATGAAGCTGAATTCCGTGTTATTCAGATCCATGATGTCAGTGATTTCCATGGCCACAATGGGGCAGAAATAAAAGGGTTCTTGTAGAAAGAAACCCCTTGAAATCCTCAGTGTCTTGGGGAGACAATACTGATTGCTTAGTATGGGCCAAATTAAGAACAGAGGGAGAGAAGCACTGGCCAACTTGACTAGGTCCACAGCCACTGAACTGCAGTGCCCCTGGGCCACACCAGGGCCCTCCCATAAGGGCCTCGAGGTGCACCCTGATCTATATACTTCAAGAAGTTGCACTTGAAGGTCCTAGAGTCCATTTTGCTTAAGGAGATCTGTGGTTCGTAGAATCTGCCTAGGTATGGCAAGGTCACTTAATGGCTTTGGCAGTAGGTCCTCCAGTGTGACCTGATGCTGGGCTCATTAAGGAGTGAAAGCTCTGGAGGTCATGACCCAGGAGGGACACAATCCAAGTTGGAGGGGACCCCATCTTCCATGGGACAGAATGACCTCTGCCCTGCTGAAGAGAACTCTGGGGACCCTCTGGGTCCCCAGGGTTGAGCACAGGGGAGTTGCCGGCCAACAAGCTAGGGCTTTGATCCTGGGTTCCCCTTTTCCAGGTGATGACCCTTTCTTTCAGGGATAAAGACACTGACCATGCTCAGCTCTCCATCAGCACCCATGGAGGAGGAAGCATGGACACCATGAGAAGCAGCTCCCTCTGCCTCCTGGAATGGCGCCCACATGCTGCCTTTCCCTCACCTTTGTCTCTGGAGTCTCTCCTGTCAGCCAAGCAGAAGGAGCGATCCTTGGGGACCATGTTCTGTCTGCCAGCAAAGCCTCTGGCCCTGGGCTGGCTCTTCCCCAATGTCATAGGAGAAAGGCCAGGGTTAGAGGTCAGCTGGTGGATCCAGGAGGCCACCTGTGGTGACCAGGACTTCTTGTTGCAGGGAACGGTAGCCGCCTCCAGGCTGATCTCTGTCAGAAGCATTGGCAGGATCTGCCACCTACTAAGTGCCAAAGCACCACACAGGACACTCGGAAGGAAACCAACAGCATGTGGGGCCTGATGGTGATGGCCCAGCTGCTGGCCGGCATTGGGACAGTGCCCATTCAGCCTTTTGGGATCTCCTATGTGGATGACTTTGCAGAGCCCAACAACTCGCCCCTGTACATCTGTGAGTCCTGGGCTTGAGGAGGGCTGTGGGGAAGGGTCAGGATTAGATGGAGCACAGGTTGAGGTGCTGGGGACTGAAATGAGGTCTGAACCACTTTAGCTAGAACACAGCAAATGAGTGCAGACTGTAGATCCTGAATCAACAGCAACTTTACTGCTTTCCAGCCCTCCAGGAGTAGGCTGGCACATTCGTCCTCTGAGCTGTCTCCTTAGAGGCAGGATGGCCTCAAATAAGTGCATGGAAAGCAGATCACAGATGACCATCTGCATGCCCAAATTGGAACGAGCCACAGTGAGCCTCCTGGAGGCCCATAACCCAGATCAGACAGACATACCCACCGACTCTTGCCACTGTGACCAGCACTGTACCTGTGTGGAGCTCCCCGCATCAACACACCCAGGCTGGCATTTTTAGAATGTTAAGGAGATCATTTTCCAGCAGGTCTCTGGCAGTTGGCTAGAGGAGAAACCCATTTGATTCTGTGCAACTTGGCATCTTGAGTAGTCTGGCCTTGTGGGTGGGAGATGAAATAGGTGTGGGCTTGTTAGGTCCAGAGGACAGATGGTGACATCTCAGGGATCCCCCTGGGCTTGGAAGCCTGGGACTGCCAAACTCTCTGCACCCCCTCAGACTCTTTTCTCTTGCTTCCACTTCCAGCCATCTTGTTTGCCATAGCTGTATTTGGACCGGCTTTTGGGTACCTGCTGGGCTCTGTCATGCTGCAGATCTTCGTGGACTATGGCAGGGTTGACACAGGTAAGCATGTAGAGGACACCCAACTCATCACCTGTTCTATGGAGCATCCCACCAACCTCCCATCAATCAGGGCAGAGAATGAGGCTTCACCTCAGTTATTCATGGCCACCTCACACATCCACTCCCATTCCTACAGTCCCTCCAACAGCCAGAAGCAGAGAGTATGTGCCTCTGCTCCCCAGGGCCTTTGCCAGATCCTGTGGGGAAGCAGCTGCCAAAGCAAACACACTCTCTGCCCTCAAGAAGGTTTCTGCAGTAGGAAACCTTGAAACCCAAGTCAGAACCCCAGGTGTTATCACCTCACCTGCCCATCTTGGTGATGGCATGAAAAGGACTTCCCAGGTTCTTTGATTTTCAGATATTGCTTGATTGTTTAAAAACAAAATATGTAATAAGAACCCTGAGGAAAAAAAGAAACACTGCGTAAGATATTCCTATGATGACTCATCCAGAAAAGTGTGACATAGTATTTCACTAGTGGTGTCTAATCCTGGTTCCACCTGTTCCTAGCTGAGTGATCTTGGGCAAGTAACTCCACCTAGTAGAGAGTTCTTCTAAAGATGAGAGCAAGTCTGATAGCTATTAAGAGGTCAGCAGGTGTGAGATTGCATTCTTCCAAAAACAATGGTTAGGATTAAGTCACTGAGTATCTTAGAATGAGAAAGTATAGTCCAAAGACGTGAACACAAGTACCAAGTTAGCCATTCAGGAAACCAGCCCCAGCATGAGTCCAGATAGGGCTTCTTGCCTTTGTGGGCATCTCCTACCCCAATCAGCCTTCTGCAAGAGAGGGAAGGGTGGCAGTGTGGTGGAGAGACAGGCAAAGTGCTTTTCAAGTTCAAAGGCGAGAGAGAGAGAGAGCTCCTGCTTGAGACAAAAGGGGAGGGCTTTCTAGGGAGACGATGACTGCACAGAGCCATGATGGGTGGGTGGGACATTTGCACAGTAGTCATGAGAAGGAAGGTCTTCTCAAGTGGATGAAACCCCCTGTCACAGTCAAGAGGGTGGAAAGTGTGAGGAGTGTGGGGGTGGTATGTGAAGTTCCCACTCGCCAAATGTCCTGGGAGACAGGACCAAGTCAGACCCTCAGGAAGGACACCCCTGCAACATCAGTGCCCAGCACACAGAACAGGGCCTGCCCATCTCACAAAGAATTGGGCAGGTGCTAAACTCACCCATGCTGCCAGAGCCTAGACTCCTATCCCTGGGTTCTGTCAGACCACAGTGTCATCTGCCTACACATCAAACGGAAGTGGCTAACCAAGAGGAATTTTATGCCTCTGGATCAAGCCATCTGTGCCCTTTGCTAATCTGGTTCTTAATACTTGGCTGTCCAAAGAGACCAGAAACTGAGCTCCCCATCTACCCAGAACAGTGCCCAGGGATGCCTGTCATTGTGTGACTGTGTGCCATTCTGCCTCTTTCTCCTTAATAAACACAGTGGCAGACTTCTCGATGTGGAGAACTGTGGGAGGAGCGTTTTCTCTGCGGACCAGGCAGGCCACACTGTTGATGGCTGCTTCCTTGGGCTCCTAAGCATTATGGGGTCTCCCTTCTTTAGGGAGTAATAAAGCTGGGATGTGGTAGAGTTCAATGGTTAAGATTTGTGTGGCTTGGTCACCAGGAAGACTTAGGTTTGAAATTGACCAATGAAATGATACTCACTGACTTTAACCTTGGACAAGGGACTTGACCTCTCAAACACTCAGTTTCCTGATTGGTTAGAGGTGAATGGATGTTACTCCTACTTCATAAATTTGCTCAGTGAACTCAGATGCAAAGCACCTAAGGATTAAAAAGCTGGGTATAAAATCAGGTGAGGGGAAGGGACTGCTCCCTTCATCCTGGAGCTTTTCTGATGTTCAGCTTCATGTGCAGCATCCTCAGTTCTCTGGCAAGAACAGAATGGCCTGGAAAGGAAATGTTGTCCTGACCCAGGTTCTAGCTCTGTCTCCAGGCTCGTCCTGTGGGAGGAAAGTCAAGAAAACACCCCAGAATGGAGTTTCTTTTTCCAGTAAGGTGAGATTATGCATGCATTTAACAAACACCCGTATTCTCTGGTTTCTCCTCAGCTGCGGTCAACTTGAGCCCAGGTGACCCTCGATGGATTGGAGCCTGGTGGCTGGGCCTGCTCATTTCTTCAGGCTTCTTGGTTCTCACCTCTTTCCCCTTTTTTTTCTTTCCTCGAACAATGCCTAGAGGAACAGAGGTAAGTTGCTGGAGTTTGCAGCTCTACCAATAGGAGTTTAAGAAAGAGGGAGGCATGGACAATGAAACAGCTGAGAAGCAGCAGCAGGCTAAGCAAATTCCAGGTGAAACTGGAACAAGTTTCATATGTAGAGCTTCTTAGAGGCTTTGAGAGGTGGAGGAACAGGTGGATGTCCATCCTCTTCATGTTCCCTTACCATGTTGGCATCTCAAAAATCATCAGGGTTTCAGGGTTTGGAAAACACTGACTTCAGGCAAATTGGACTAAAGAGTCAATAAAAGCTGAGTAGGTGACCTGGCACAGTCAACACTTGTATCTAATGGTCCCACTGAGTCTGACCCTGGAGGACTGAGTGAGAGGGCGGCCCTAGCACTGGAGTGCTTGAGGAGGGGCTGGGAGTGGAGCCTATTTGGAGTAGGGTAACCTTGTATGCATCTTCTGGTCATATGTGCTGGGGAAAGGAATCCCAGGAGGGTGAGAGCAAAGACCAGGAAGAGGAGCCTGGGTGGAGGATGCGAGGCTGAGGGCCCACAACTTGTTCTGATTCTGCCTGGGCCCTGCAGGAATGGGTGGCCACTTGAGTGGCACCGTGGCAGCTAGATGGAGGCTGGGGAGTCGGGAAGGAACAAATCTGGAGCTCTGAAGAGGCGCAGGTGGGAGATGGAGAATGTACCTGAGGACCAGGCTGTGGCTCTCAGAGAACTGGGACAAGGTCCTGAGAAGGACCTGGCAGAGATCTGGGTTGGAGAAGAAGGAAATTGTGTTTGTGCCCAGGTTTTGAGCCAGATTTAGAGCTCTGTATTTGGCAATGAAAGAAGTGTGTGAAATCCGGGCCCAGCTGTGGGAAGAGGGGTGGGAGAAGAGGATCTCAGCTTGTACGGGGGAAGAATTACAGAGGTTGGTAGCATATCCTGATGGATTTGGGTTCAGAGCGCAACTCTGCTGCTTATAAACTAGCCAATTGATCTTAGGCAAGTTGCCGTGTAGCAAATCTTTCTCTTCTTTAAAATACTCAAGATAATTAGACTACCTACTGGGGAAGGAAGTGGCGAGGAACCAGACATTGCAGTAGATGGGAGCACCCGTCCCTGGTGATGCGCTCCCCTGCAGGAGCCTAAGAGTGGCAGTGCTCAGGGGCCTGGTATCTGCTCAGTGGTTCAGAGCTGGGGCCTCGGGCTGGGGCTGCTGCATTCAGAGGAGTCAGGCAAGTTCATGGAGGAGGACTCCCAGAGGGTGCAGGTAAAGTGCAAGGACAGAGCCTTGAGCAGGGCTGCCCTTTGGTCCCAGAAGGAAGCAGGGACCCCAGAGAGGAGACAAAGAGGGAGATCTGAAAACAGAGGACAGATCCCACAGTCCTAGAAGCCAGCTGCCCCTGAGATCTGAGCATAGGGGAGAAATGTAGACAGCGGGTGGGATCCAGGAATACACCTTTGGTATCAGTCATGGGAAAGTTAGGTATGAAATAATGTGTCCATAGATACCAGGAGAGGCACTGGCACAGATGCATTCCAGCCAAGACACTGGGCTTACTGAAGCACAGGTGGTGTTGCTTCAAGAGCATATGCTCTAGATACTTTCTCAGACACATGCCAGCCTTGAGCCACTGAGATCAGGGGCTCACAGGCCCAGTGAAGGGCCATTAATGTCACCCCTTTTGCTGCCTCCAGAGGTCTCCTGCCATAGTTGATGAGGCAAGGAAGATGGAAGAAGCCAAGTCTAGAGGCTCCCTGATGGATTTCATTAAACGTAACTGACCAACCCTGTTGCCCTGGGTGGGCTGGCTCTGGGTGGTGGGGGAGGTTGTCATGTGTGTTAGAAGGGACATTAAAAGCAGATGGTCTGTCACTGGTTCACCTCCCACCTGTACCTATAGCTCAGAAGGTCTTCTGCCAGAGAGTCTAGTGACCACTTCTTTGCAGTTACCAGCAGTCCCAAATTCAGGCAGAGTCAGTCCCTACTGCACCCTGTGGCCTGACCCCTGCTCCTGTCCCTCCTCCCTTCATGTGGAGGTGGTGGTCATGGGAGGAGACGGTTTTCAGTGTTAATCCCACATTTCTTTTAGGCACAGCTGGTTTTAGCCCTTGAGCAGGATGTGTGGGAGCCCCAGTGGCCTTGTGCCCCTAGACTAGTCACTGCATATCTTGGTTCCTCAGAGCAGGGTGGTGGCTGGTCTTGAGATTGCCTGGCCCCTGACGGCACTCTGCTTGCAGGGTTCCCCCACATCTTCGTGAGGCTCCTGATGAACCCGCTCTTCATGCTGGTGGTCCTGGCCCAGTGCACCTTCTCCTCTGTCATCGCAGGACTCTCCACATTCCTCAACAAGTTTCTGGAGAAGCAGTATGGCGCTTCCGCGGCCTACGCCAACTTCCTCATTGGTTAGTCCAGAGGGAGCTCAGGACTTGGGCTTCTCTGGCTGGGGGAGGGACCAGACCGGACACAGACAGGAGACAGGAGGACTTATCCAGGAGAAAGAATTTTAAGGACATTTTTCCTGGTTGGCAATCTAGAATGTTCTTGGCAGGTTTCTGGGACTACCATTATTCCATTCAGGAGTGGGTGGAGGCTGGGGGCTGCCTTCCTCCCTGTTAAGGAGTTGGAAGTCTGACAGCCTCCCAGCTGACGTCATCAGGGGCAGGAGAGAGGGGGAGGGGAGATGGAATTGGGGGTGGGGGGCAGATACAATGCCTCCTGGTTTTTTCCTTCTCCAGGAACTTGAATACATTTGTTTTGGTAAGAGAGTGTGTGGCCCAGTGATCCTCAACCCCAGCTGCACTTGAGGCTCCTCTGGAGAGCTCTGCAGAGTGTCGATCCTCAGCCCCACCCTGTGTTGGTAAAATCAGAACCTGTGGACGTGGGGCCCTGCAGCAGTGTTTTCACAGCTGAGGTTGAGAATCACTGATATGGTCAGAGAAATGATTGGGCCCAACTCACAGGTGAACTTGACCATATGGATTTGGCAAGGTACCAGAGCATGAGATTTGAGGGTGACTTCCCTGAACCCCCTGACTTCCTGTGACAATGGCCTCACCCCTCAGGCCTTCAGTCACTGGCTGGTGGACCCGAGGTCATCACCCTTGCTTTCCAAGCCCCGTGTTGTCAGAGTGAGGACACAGTGAGGGCCCAGGCAGTGAAAGGTGCTTAATAAATGCATATCCCTCGGGCTGCAAGGGCTGGATTTTATTTTGGCGCAGGCGGGAAATCCTTTACTGAAGGTAACTCTCTGGATGTGCCTGGCAAACAGTAAATGCTTAATTAATGTCAGCAATTACAATTATAATTTAAAATGTCCAGAGTTTCAGCCTGAAGCCCTGCTCCCGTCCCGGGGGTCCAGCTCTGAGCTCCCAGGCCGGGCAACAGACCAGCTCTGCCTCCCCCACAGGTGCCATCAACCTCCCGGCGGCTGCTTTAGGGATGCTGTTTGGAGGAATCCTCATGAAGCGTTTTGTTTTCTCTCTGCAAACCATCCCCCGGGTGGCTGCCACCATCATCACCATCTCCATGATCCTCTGTGCCCCTCTCTTCTTCATGGGATGCTCCACCCCAACCGTGGCCGAGGTCTACCCTCCTAGGTAAGGGGAGTAAAGGGTGCAGAGATATCCTTTGCTAAAGTCAGGGCTTGAATCTGACTGCCATGTGCCTTCTTTTCTGCTCCCTCTACTCTCCTGTCTCCTGTTCACTTTCAATTTGATCTCTCACATGGTAACTTAGAAAATCAGGCCTTAAATATATGTTCCACTATGAGACAAGATCAAAGGGTCTCAGTGGGCCACCAGCAGTCAGGGTTAAGGTTCTGCTTTTTAAGAAGCACCCAAAACTAATTAGTTTGGTTTCAGGACCAACCTGAGCCGCAGGAACCAGGAAATAAGCTATCTTTAGCATCAGAATTACAGAATCTCATTGACCAGCTGAAGAAAGATGAGAGGAGGCTTGAAAAGATCTGGAGAAGAACAATAAAAGAGATGGTAGCCTTGAAAAACTAGGGCAGGTGGGGAGGAGGGCAGGAGAGGTATACCTGTCAGTTTTCGCAAAGCAGTATGGGCTGAAGTTTGGAGTCTGGCTTTGCATTCAGGAAGGGCTTTGGCGCCCTGGGAGAGGCAGGATGCTGGGCAAGGGGCATGTTCGTTTTGTCCTGAGTGTCACCTTGCAGCAGACTTTTCTTGAACTCGGCAAGATTTGGAGATGCTAAACCTCTCAGCCTCTTTCTCTCTGAAATTACCTCCTGTCTTTGGTAGGTGAGGGAATGGCGGGTGGCTCTGGGTGGGGAATGCACTGCTTTTCTGCAGGCTGACCGTGGGTGGAGAGCAGCCCAGAAACCTCTGGGCCTCCTGGGGACTTTCACTGGGAGATTAGCACATGGCTCTGTCATCAGACTGGCCCAAAGCCACTCATGGTGTCCTTTCCTACTTGGGGAAGTGACTTATCTGAGCTTCAGTTTTTTCATCCGTCATCAGAGGTGAGTGGTTAATGATAAGATTCACTGGGATGCCTACATGAGACGCCCTGGGCACTGTGCCCTGCACATGAAAGATGCCCCATAAACACTATCATTAGTATTATTATTTTAGTGAAGCTCTGGATTGTGATTTTTCAGCCCCTGTTACAATGCTCCCCAAAGAAGCTCATTAATATCAGATCCAAGGCAGGAGAGAAACATAAGATCAGACTGTGAAATCCCCCCAAATGGAGCCCCAGACACCTCCAAGGGTCCCAGTCACTGCCGTCAGCCTGAGCCGGGCTGGAAGAGGAGGGAAAGCAAACACCACCTGCGACATCCCTCTTCTATCTGCCGTTTCCTTCTTCAGAGTCCTAGCTCGTGGGTTATTTTGACTCCCACTGTGGCAGGGGGTTTGCTGACCAGACCTCTCCAACTGTGTGGAATTGTGGGTTTGGGCTCCAAGTGTCAGAAGAAATGGAGGGATGCCGGGACCCCTCAAACAGTGGCAGATTCACTTTTGGCTCCCACAGGTATAATTCAGATCCCAGGGTGGCACTTACCCAAGACAAACAGAGACGCACAGGCACGCTAAGCAGGCCAGGAACTCACACCGGGCTGGAGTGTAGAGTTTTTTTCCTTTGGTCTTGCTTTGTTTGATTCCTCGTTTCCTGTTTTGCTGGCAGCACATCAAGTTCTATACATCCGCAGCCTCCCGCCTGCCGCAGGGACTGCTCGTGCCCAGATTCCATCTTCCACCCTGTCTGCGGAGACAATGGAGTTGAATACCTCTCTCCTTGCCATGCCGGCTGCAGCAGCATCAATATGAGCTCTGTAGTCTCCAAGCAAGTGGTAAGGACCGCTGGGGTCCTCAGGGACACGCAGGCCCCACAGGATCTTGGAGCTCAGTGTGTTCGCTGGCAGACCTTTCCTGGGATCCAGGACTCAGGACTCAGTTATCAGCAACCTGCCTCCTCTGGGCCCTGTCAGCCCTCTTTCCACCTCCTCTGTCCTAGGGATCATGACCAGATGTTTAAAGCCCAAAGCTGACTAAAGATGGACCCATGTCCAACAAGTTTACTCAGCACTGTAGCTCCAGGTCTTTTAGGATCCACCAGCAGCAAACCAACTTAAATCATTTGTGTAATTATGCAACAAATAGTAGACATAGTAGACTCTGGGCCAGCCACAGGTGCTGAAGACACACTCCAGGCTGTCCTGGAGTTTGCATTCTGTTCCATAAATGCACAAGATAGTTTTAGAGAGTGACTCATGCCAAGGAGAGACTTAGCAGGACAGAGGGTGCCTGAGGGCTTCCCTGAGGAGGTGGCAGCAGAAGAGAACCTATGCAGACCTGGGAATCACGGGAGCATTGCAGGTAGGAGGAACAGCAGGTGCAGAGGGGCCCCAGGTGTGAACACACTGGAAGGGCTGGGCTGTAGGAGAGAAAGGGCAGGGTGGTGCTGAATGAGGAGTGTCAGGCCCAACTGGGCCAGCGAGCAGGCAGGGACCAGAGTTGGGCAGGCTGAGCTTAGAAATGAGATGTTCTTTATTCTAAGAGCAATGGAAGTCTCCACTGTTCCAAAAGGATGCCCTAAGGAAAGGAGTGGACCTGCTTCTTTAGCCTCTGTGGAAGTCATGGGCCTGACTGGTCCCCACTTACCATCCTTCTCTGGGGGGACAGGGTAAGGCTGCTTCCCAGCTGCCCTGGTGGGCAAAGGAGCATCGTTCTCAGACATAGGGAGGACAAAGGGCTTGCACGAGCTGCTCCCTCACCTGCCTTCAATTTGGAGGAGTCTGTAGTGGCTTTTGTGGTTTTCTTATCTTTATTTACTTACCTCTGACTCATCTACTTCCAGAAATAATCTTGACAAGTTTCCAAAAACAGCATAAGTACATCAAGATAAAAAGTCCATTAGCTAGTATCAAGGGAAAAATAGCAATTATAAGGAGAAAAAAACCCTATATTTTAAAACTATACCAAAAGGAAAATTATAAATTATAAGGGAGAAAAACCCCTATATTTTAAAGATATTGCAACATGATATATATTCCTGAGCTTCCTAGGAGTCAAGGTAAAGAGGGTACACCACTTCCACTATCTGGTGGAGGGAAACATACCAGTTCATTAGTTCCAATAGTGGCTTCATAACTGCTATGACACAAGGTCATAGGTTGGGCCATCAGTCACTGCAGGAATGAAGTCACTAAAGACTACCAGACAAGCAGTGGCCACCAAAGTGAGTTGCACAACACTCTTGAGCCATATAGACTTGCAGACTTGGGCCAAGGACCTCTTTTGAAGTCCTTTAAAGGCAGAAAGAATTCCTCTCAGGCCTTTTTCCTCTCAGGCAGGAGGCTCTTGCAAAGGCCTGAGAGGTTCATGTGTTCCCTCGTGTTCCCACTGTCCCGCCGTCCCATTGATACCTTCCCCTGCAGTAAACACACACACAGCAAAAGGGGAAGCTGCACCACCAGCACAGCGGGGCCCTGGGTGGCCCTCTGCAGAGGAGAGCCCACCCAGGCCTCGGACTCCCAGCTGAGTGATCCTTGCCTGGCGGTGGGATCTTGGGCATCCAAATGTGGGTGTAACTGTGAGAGTCCAGCCCACAATGGATGCTGGTTTAGCTGAAGATGGTTTCTGTGGCCCAGACATTGAGAGAAGTAGAGCCCCTCGCCTGATCTCCTCTTCAGCCTCCAAATCCAGTTCAACCTCTTCCCTCGGGGGTAGAGGGGTTCAAGCCAGAGGGACTCTCTGGCACCAGCTGGTGTCAATGTTTGAAGTGCGTGGAGGTGAGATCATGACAGTAACTCTTTTCCCTTTGTCCTCCCTCCTCCTTCAAGATCTATTTGAACTGCAGCTGCGTGACTGGGGGATCTGCTTCAGCAAAGACAGGATCATGCCCCATCCCCTGTGCCCACTTCCTGCTCCCGACCATCTTCCTCATCTCCTTTGTGGCCCTGATAGCCTGCATCTCCCACAATCCCCTCTACATGATGGTTCTGCGGTGAGTGGTACCTCTGGGCCCGGAGCTTGGCTTCTGTTTTCCCACATCTCCCTTTCCTTCACACCCTGGTGCCCGCTTCTCATCTCTCCTCCCTTTGCTGTCCCACAGAGCCCTTTGAATGATGATGTGCAAGGTGCTCCTGGTAATGGGGGGAAATGATACTAATAGCAGTGGTGGAAGGTTCTCTGCTGGGCTCTCTGTTGCATGGCCTTGTTCAGTCCCATGGCACCCATCTGATGCAGGCCCTGTTAGTGCCTCCATAAATCACTGGCCTGGGGTGGCAGAGCTGGTGAATGGCTGAGTCCCATGTGGGAGCCAGGCTGCCTGGCTTCCTGTTGTGGAAATGAATGTAGGTTCACTTATTTTAAATTCCTAAAAGCACTGAATGAAAAGAAAAGAATTCAGTTGGAGGCACTAAATCAAAGCAGGAAACTAAGGAAAGTTCCAGAGACAGAGTGAGGGCTGTGAGAAAACCCCAACATGCTAGGGGCCAGGGCCTTGACCTCAGGTCAGAAGGGAAAGGCTGGCCAGGGTGGGAGGGGGAAGAGGTGTCCATCAAAACTGCCTTCAGATTCCTCTGAGGGTTTTACAGTGAATGTCCACCCCTTCACCTCACTCTGCAGAAGGAAAAACAACATTTCACCCAAGTTCACTACCTTGTCCTCCTGCCTACCTCACAGGGTACCCTCCTTCCTATCCGTACCCACCCACCTTGAAAGCAGAAAGGGAGGGACACAGAATTTGAACTCTCCATGCCAGGGTCACAGTCCCTAAGCTGCCACATACTGGCTGAGTGTCCTTAGGTATTGACTAATCTCACTAAACCTTAGTTTCCCCATTTATGAAATGGGAATAACGACATTGACCTCAAAGTGTTAGTATCAGAATTTTATGGTCAATTGCTTTGTAAACATAAGGTGCTTTCCATATTGGTCAATTATCTCTATGAAGCAAATTGCAGTAATTACCATTAACAATTAGGTACC
The DNA here is from genome assembly GCA_020662805.1 of Glaucomys volans. Classification (NCBI taxonomy): domain Eukaryota; kingdom Metazoa; phylum Chordata; class Mammalia; order Rodentia; family Sciuridae; genus Glaucomys; species Glaucomys volans. The sequence continues at coordinate 156,373 of JAJEJO010003472.1, read as the reverse complement.
CAGGACCTATTTTCCCCAGAAGACTAGGAGATGAGGGCAGAGTAAAAGCAGCCACCTGTCAAGGTCTGGGACTTTACCCTGTTTACAAGTTAGCCATTGAGTTAGTTTGCAGCCAATAAGCTCCCATCATGGTTACTATTTTAAAGATGCTGGCAGAAGATAGGAAACTCCTGGGTCAGAGACAAAGGACTTCAACACAATACAGAAAGCAGTATGACCCTCATATTATGTCAGTTACCCTTTTCCCCCAAATCCTGAGTGTGTGTCAGGGAATGACATGGAGGGGCCCAGGTGGATGCTTTGCATACAGTGGGCTTATATCACATCTGAAGAAAGTGGAGCCTGGGAGAGCCAGTGCTTACCTGGTGAGCAGTGAGCACACTTACTCTTGGTCTAGAGTCTAATCTCAAGGTTGCTCACTACAACCACAGCCCTGAGAAATGGCCCAGCAATAGAGCAGCCAGGACCATGCATTCTCAGCACACTCAGCAAGAATGTGTAGGGATGCTCAGAGCCCATGGCTTGTTGCCTCCCCCAATGCAACTGTCACCCTCTTCTCTACTGCACCCCATCCTGGGCCTTCCAAGCACTGATGCCTTCACCTAAGGCACTTCAGTAGGATTCCCTTCTAGCACTCTGGGTCAGCTGGACCCTCTGACCCTGAGATAAATCTACATGAGACCAGGAAGAGGAAAGGGGCAGGGTAAGGAAATCTCACAGGTGCAAGGGAGAGAGGACAATTCCCATCCAATCATCACCCTGAGGACTTCTGTCACACCTCAGGGATGGGGAAGCCATGGAGAGCAGAGCATTATTTCAATCACAAGATAGGCTTTTCTAGAAAATCTCTTCTTTCTGAGCTTGGTCAGGGTCTAGGGTCGAGACAGAGGCCAGAGGATCCCACGATGGTTTAAAGATAAACCCCAATGGGAAGATGCCAGAATGGATACTTTACTGTAGGAAAGATGAGGCTTAATCATGCTTAGGTGCCCCAAGCATTGTTTCTTATTATTTGTGGCCCCCAACCAGGCATGTGAAAAGAGGCTGGGAGCAAATATAGAAGGAGAGAGAGTGGTCAGAAACCCGGCATTGACTCAGGGCCAAAAGGGGCAGAGGTAAGAAGGGGTCACTATCTCAATCAAAAACCAAACTGGGGTGCCCAAGTCTCATAAGTTAAGAATCTGGGGAGTCTTCCCAGGGTAGGAACAAATATCAAGAGGGTGCCTCTCATGGACTGGGCCACTTTGGGGTCTCTAGGCATAAAAGGAGCATCCATTAGATCAGGATTTGAGGCACTTTCCATTGGGGGATCCCAGAGGGTATCTCTTTGCCCTGCTTACACCCCAGTAAGTATCCCTTCCCTGAGCCACCCATCCAGGGGTCTAGAATGAGGTTCCTTTCCCTTTGCTAGCAGTACTCTGGTAGTGGGAACAAAACAAACTGTGTACAAGGAGCTGGGATTCCTTCCAGGTTCCCTTCCTCACTGTGTCCTCACCGGCATGCTTTCCCCCCAACAAGCACCCACCGCACAGAGAATTCCAGGCAGTCAGCAGGTGCCAGCTCCTGCTCCTCTCAGCTCCATCCCCAGCTGGGATGGCAGGGCTACGCACCCTCTCTCTGGAAGGAGGCAGGTGGGAACAAGACTAGCTATCTAATTTGCAGAACCAAGTGCAAGTGAAAATGTAAAGTCCCTGGCTCAAAAATTGAGAATTTCAAGGCAGCCGCAGCAGACCATTAAAGCAAGCACGGGCCTTTCTGAGGGTGGAGTCCCGTGCTGCAGGGCAGGCCACGCGCCCACAAAGCTGGCCTGGGGTACGGAATTCTTTCATTTGTGCACAGTAGCCAACAGCCCAGGGGCCCTAATTATACCAGGGCTGTCTTTCCTGGTACAAGATACTCCCTGGGAGTTGTTCAGACCTGCTGCCGTAAATACTCTGCCACCAATTCTTCCCTCCTCGTCTCTCCTGCTCCCATCTCTTAAATTGGGCTCTGGGCAGCCCTGAAAATCACCTGGACCAGTGATCACCATTCTCAGATGAAAGCTTGCGTCAGAATCTCTTGGAGGGCTTGTGAAATCACAAATCACTGTCCCATCCCTGGAGTCTCTGTCTCTTCTGGACACATGCATACATTAGCCATGGAGCCAAAGAACCTGCCGATCCAGGGATCATGCTCTGAGAACCACTGTTATAACTGCAGGAATATTCAGCCTAGGAGAATCCAATCAGCCAGTTGGTTTCTCAGGCCACGTGGGGGCAGGTTTGGATCCACCCTGAGGATGGTTGCCCCTCTGACCAGGGGATGGTGCAGCCCTGAATCCTGGCATTGCTAATCTCCTGTCTGCATTTCCAGTGTGGTGAACCAGGAAGAAAAGTCATTTGCTATTGGGGTGCAGTTCTTGCTGATGCGCCTGCTGGGTGAGTGTGAATGAGCCCCCTCTGAGTAGTGGCCCTGGGCTGCAGGCTTTCAAGGGCTATGCAGAGCAGGGCAGGATTTGGGGAAGCCCCACCTCATCCCCACTGCACAGAGAAACTGTGTCATCAACAGCAGATGCCCAACCCCACATGGATGTCCCCCTGATTGCTTGAGGTTAGAAAGATTCCATCCATGGCATTAGTTTCAAGCTAAATTATATGAGAAATATGAAAAGTGGACACAGCTGAGAATACCTCATAGAGAGTTAACAGCAGGCATTTTCAAACTCTTCTCCAAGAATTTGTTGTCGGAACAAAACCTTACATTCCTGCCCTTCACCAAGCAGCAGCTGAACCCAGCCCTGGCTTTCTTCCCATTTTAAAAAGTCACTCCTCCTACCACTCGCTATCAGCCAATGTGTCTTCTGTGCGGGGTCCTTTGCCTGTGAACCCTGCCTGTCCAAGCTGCCCAGAGCCCACGGGAGGAATCCAGCTGTGTACAAGTGATCAGCAGTGCCCTGCAGGGAGGGCGAGCTGCTCACAGGGAGAGGTGGCACCCAGCTCTCCCTGAGTGCACGGACTGGAGTGAGAGGGGACACTGGAGACCCTTTCCTGGAGTGCTCACACTGGACTGCCCCTTTTTGACACATCTATGCTCTAGATTAGCATAAGGCACTAATAGGGGGACTCTTGAGATGACAGGTAAACAGAAGTAAAGGAACTGAGAGTCCCTTCAAACTGAGGACCTGTCTATTAAGGATCTGGTGGGTGTAAACTGCAATGGGGAACCTGGAGCCTCCGTTGAGGGGGGCTTCACTGATATCAAGGGGTAACACTCAAATCCCTGTGGAGTCCACTCTGCATGATTGCCCTGGGGCCAGGTGCAGACCTCAGTGCTGCAGCTTCCACTGGGCATTGGCCCTGTCCTTTCTCGCCTGAACAGGACCCTTTGCAGGAATCCAGTCCAGCTGGACACATTGGTGAGAAATGAACCAGTGTCTTCAATAGGATTTCTTGGCCTCATGCCGCTTGCTCCTCTTGTCCTAGTGGAGTCCCTCAGGACCCTGCCCCTCTGGCCTTTATTATAAACACAGAAGACACAGTGTGCCCTGTCCTCCTGGCCGAGGCTCTGGTGTCCTAGTTCCTTGTCTTCATTTATAGCTTGTCATCTCTAACTCATTGCTTACTTGCTCTATGGCCTCCACTGGGAGGGAGACCTGATGCCTTCCAGTCAACCAGCAGCGGGGACAGGCTCCCATGAGCCCTGCCCTGCTTTTTTCAGTGACCTTTAAAATAACTACTCTTTCTGGGCACAGTGATGCACACCTATAGTCCCAGTGATTCCAGAGACTGAGGCAAGAGGATTGCATAGTTTGAGGCCAGCCTGGGCAACTTTGTGAGATGGTATCTCAAAATAAAAAAATGAAGAGGACTGGGGACATGGCTCAGTGGTTCAATTCCCAGTACCACCAAAGAAAAGAAAAATGACCACTCTCTCCTGCTGCTCAAAGCACTTGCTGCTTTAACTTTGTCCATCTGAGTTCAGAAAACTCTATATGGAACCATGGTTAGCAAACCCAGACCTGGAGAGATTCCATTAATCACTGGAGAATATAATTGCACTCTAGGATAGACAAAAATACTCCCTATTTGGAAGCTGCAGTAGGTTTACAATTACCCACTGGGATTTGTTTGAACATTTTTCTGGATTTCATTTCTACTTAGGGAAGTGTCATTGGAGGACAATCTTCCAGGCCAGTTTTTCTCTCCCTGTTCCCCTGGAGACTGGGAAGTGGACAGGTTCTAAGTAGAGAGATCACTTCCGGAAGTTTCACACTCATGGGTGGGGCCACAAGCATGTACCACCTTTTTCTTTTCCCTCTCTGGTCAGTGACTGCTTGGATTTGCTTGGCACAGAGTGGGGGTAGGGTGGGAGTGGGCATTCAAAATACCCAACACCAAAAAGCACAGCAGCAAGGCAGTGTCTGTCTGCTGGACCAGGTCCTACCATTCAGCTGCTGGGGGCCTGGTGTGGTGGGTCTTGCAGGGATAATGTCTCACTCAGTAGGGCAGTGTAAAGTGGTAGAAGAAAGAATATGGGATTTGAACCCATGTAAACAGGGATTGAGAGTCCAGTCCTGAGCCTCTTTGGTCCTGTAACAGTGAACTGTCCAAGCTCACCTTCCCTTATTACACTGAGACCCATGTAAGGACCTGGGCAGTTGATATCCTCACCTATGGCAACCCTGGGTTGTATGTCTGAGCTGACATCAAGGTGACCTCTGTGATTCGTTCTGCCCAGAAAGGATGGCCTGGGCCCCTTTCATCTCCTAAGCCTTCAGGTGAAAGAGAAATTCAGGCTTCACTGAGAGCTCTTCTGCTTTCCAAAGCCACTGTGGCCCTGAGGGCGGGGCAGAGCTGTTCGCCTGTGTGAACCGTGAAGTGGGGCTCAGCGCCCCACCCTGCTGGTGCCTCTGCTGAGGCTCCACCTGACCTGGGCCCTCTGAACTCTCTTCCCTGCTGCTCCAGCCTGGCTGCCATCTCCAGCCCTCTATGGCCTCACCATCGACTACTCCTGCATCCGGTGGAACTTCCAGTGCTCAGGGAGGCGAGGGGCCTGTGCCTACTATGACAATGACGCTCTCCGGGACAGGTGAGGGCCCTGCCCTGCGTGGCCATCCAGGAGGCCAGGCAAAGAGCAAAGTATGGTCATTTGTCTGGTGACTGTGATGGGGGCTTGTCAGGCTTCTGAGGGGTCATCTCTGCAGGCCCTGCCATGGAGAGGGAGCAGGGTCACTGTGACAGGCACTTCAGGGCCTGTAGGGAGCTATGGAAACCACAGTCCATGCTACAGTATGCTGGCCCCACAGGCCCTTGGGAGGGGTGGCAGCAGAGAAAAGTTTGTTAAAGGAAGAGACTGGCTGTGGAGAGAGAGAGGCTCCTGGCAAAGATCCAGGGCGGTGGGTCCCAACCCACCTGGTCCAGCCCAGCCCAGCTACAGAGCTGCCAGCCTGTAGTCTCTCACCTGGAAACTGAGAGACTGGCAGAGAAGGCGGGGAGAGGACCAGAGCCACAGAGAGCAAGAAGATGCCCTCTCCACCTGACTCTGCTGGGAGGACAGGACTCCCTGGGATTGGCTGGTGTGGCAGTGTCACCTCTCATCCTCTGGGGGCTCTGGTGGACTGAGGATCAATGGAGTCCCAGGTCTACTCCCTTCCTACTTCCTGGGAGGTGTGCGGTCCTTTTAGGTCAAAAGAATGAGGAAAGTGCTGCCCCCTGGGCGGTGCTGACACATTCTCTGAGCCACTGTGAGAAGAATGCTCCTTTGCTGGGTGTCCCCCTTCCTCACTGATCCTGTCTCCTCCTGTCCCACAGCTACCTGGGCCTGCAGGTGGGCTACAAGGCACTGGGCACGCTGCTGCTCTTCTTCATCAGCTGGAGGGTAAAGAAAAACAGGGAGTACAATGTGCAGGAGAAGGCGGCAGGCCTTGCCTGACCTTCAGCCTGGACCACCGTGCTGTTCCAGAGTGGACCCTGCCTCCTCCACCCTGCCTATCTTTACTAATGTTAACACATCTTTTCCTTTTTGTTTTTTAAATAAGAAAACCCCAGCCACTATTTACCTTCCCTGCCTCCTCTTCCCAATGTCTCCCCCATGGCTTCTAAGAGCTGATGTGTACCTGGGCTGGGCAGACACAGAGACAGAGGATCCGTTCTCCCCTGGCTCCTTGGAAGGGGCCCCCACATGCCCAGGTTCTCCTCAGTAATGGGTCCTCCAACAGGGATACCCACTAGGCAGCCCGTGCCCCTCACCATCCTGGGGGCCAGTACCTAAGGGGAGTGAGAAAAGAGGCATCTGCCCTCCTGGCCAGGCAGTCGGGCCCTCCTCTGACTGCCCACACCCCACAGAGAAGCAGAGTGGAAGGAAGGAGGGAGTGGCTGATGTATTAATAACCAGAGTTAGGCTAGAGGCAGGGGAAGCTGTAACCTCCTCTGCGTCTGGATTCAGCATAGCACAGAACCCAGGAGGGGTCGGCTCCTTCACCTTCAAACCCTCGCTTCCTGCCCCAGAGTTGCCTCGTTGGGAAGTACAACCCCCTCTCCAGTACCCACACTCTGGCACCAGAGCAGGCAGAAGCAGCCCGAAGGATGGGTTCTCCAAGTGCTGCTCACATGGAACCCAAGACCTTTGTGTTCCTGGACCTGCATGTGTTTATCTCTGTCTTTCTGAGGTCACATTTCAAACTAAGAAAGCCACACATGCTGAAGGTCTGAGGAGAGCCTACAAAATGTCATGGTGCCCAATCTCCCAACCTCAGAGTGGGATGAGACCCCCTCATCTCAGAGTAATGGAAAGGCCCTCCCTACACTTCCCTGGGAGGAGAAGAGGAGTTTTCACATGGACTTCCCTATCTGGACGTCAGCCTGTGGCAGAGGCGTGGAGGGAGGCACTCTGAGATGCCAGCACAGCCAAGGGATAGAGCAGAGTGGATGTCAACTGCTGCCCCACTGAATGACAAGCTGCAGCCACAAAACGGAGCCCAGCAAGGTTGACTTCCCTTGTTTCAAACATGCTTGTGTTCCTCAACATCCTCTCAGCCTCTTCTCACTAACTCCAGAGGGGTGAGCAGCCTCTGTGGGCCTGGGCTGGGAGACACTGCTGCTATGTGTTGGAGGTCAGAGGTGGAGGCCAGCGGAGGAGGCCTTCATCGATTATTCTATTTATTGGAGACCGACTTTGTGCTGGGCAGTGCTAGTGTGTGGTTCTCCAGGGAGCTTTCCTCAGATCTTACCTCACCTCCCTCCATGTACACTAGGGCCTCTTCCCAGAGTGTGCTTCGTGGGCAGTGTGGACAATGCATGTAGGGGACACACATGCTGTCAATCACTACAAGTACCCAAGATCAGTAGGAAGGATCCTAACCTGACCATCCAAGCCATCCACGGCCCCACCAGACTAACGCTGCACCTCATCCTTTGTGAGACAGAGACCTGGTTCACCATGTCCCTGGAGCAGCTGCGCATTGGTCATTGCCATGCATGACCCTTGGGTGCCACTCCTCTTGGAAGACCCCCTTCCAGAGGCGTAGTGGAAGCCACCTTTGGAAAGACCTCCTGTCAGCAGTTTGTGTCAGTGGCCCAACTGCTGTGAGACTCAAGTCTTCTGGAAGCCACTATTACAGACAGTCCTCTTTCCAAAGCCACCAGCCTTATTTCCACAGATCTCACTCAGGAAAGGAGGCTCCAGGCAACCTCAGGGGCCAGTTTCAGCATTTGCGATGATTCTGCTTGGAAAACGATTCCCTCCGATTAACCCTGGTCTTTCTCGCTGCAATTTAACCAAATTCTGAAGGTGCTGCCTTCACCCGAGCTCATGAACAATGAATGCCAACCTTCAGGTTCTAGAAGATTGGTTGCCCTCCTAATCCTTTATTCTATTATATTGCTATTAATATATTACAATTTTACTATTATAACTTGGTCATGAATTTGTGCTGTCACAAACATCTATCAGAGAACAGACAGAACCTGCACCTTTTAGACAGAGGAAGCACCCAGGCCCCCGCCCTGTGAGCTCATGGCGGATGGAATTGAAGGTACTGCTGTTCTCAACCCATCAGTTGGTACTGAGCAGGTACGAGGCCCTTCTTGTTCCTTCAATGAAATTCTGCAGAAAACTGTTCAAGGTCCATGGTGCCAGACTCTGGGGAGGCCTAATCTGCCTTTGAGTTTAGATCCAGAAGCTAAGTTGGACATGAACAGCCATGTCTGTGACACAAGACAGAATTAATATCGTAATCAAAACTGATCACTTAGTACTCCCCAGCAAATCTTTCCTCTCAAATGCTAGCAGAAAATATAATGGTGTCACTTTCATTTTACTTCCAGAACAAAACTTAGCAAAATTCCTTGAGTGTAAGATGCTCACAGAAGGTGTTGTTAAAATGTGGATTGTGAACGCCCTCCACACAGTGGTTCTCAAAGGGACCCAGGAATGGCACTTTCACTGGCCTCTCCCATAAAGCCAGTGTGGGTGATCCTCAAACCCTGTGTCTGGGGTCATACGTGCATCTGAGTCTTGGGAAGCACACTTGGGTTTAGGCCATTGAAAAATGTACAGTCAGATAGGCCTTTGGTGAATTTAAATATGTGTGAAGGATGAGAGAATGAAGGACACCATGAGTCCCATTTCCTGGATGGCTGCAACCAGGAGCAAGCAGGCCTAAAAACAAGCTCACGTTTGTATCAGGCTCCTATCAGTACTGAGGCGGGCAGGGGAAGTCTCATTCCACAAGCTTGGTGTGCAAAGAAACACTGGCAGTTACCTCTTTAAATCAGTTGAACCTGATTGTAAGCCCCCATCCTGCTGACTGGCTGGAAGTTCAATGTCAGCCATGCTTGGGACCAGCTCCCAGAGCCATCCCAAGGGCCTTGAGGGCCTAGGCATTTAAGAAGACCCTGTAGGTCTTTGGTCCCTTCCCAGTCTGAGGCCTCCTCATGGTCCTGCTTCTCCACTGAACCTGGAGACCCAGTCTCAGTCACCTCCCTGGGCACACCCTCAGCTATACCGTCTTCCCCCTTCTCCTCCCCTGCCCAGGCCTAGGATGCTCACTCCCCTGTCACTCCGTCCGCCTGCACAGTCCAAAAGAGCCATGAGAAGAAGAGTCTGCAGGAGCTTTTTTTTTATTTATTTATTTATTTTTCTTTCTCCATACTTCTTTGACTCTTCCTGGAATAAGAGAGGGAAAATACAGTGAGAACCAAATGTCATATCTCTATCAATTGTCCTTTGGTCTGGAGGGATCCTCATCACAGTCCCTGGCCTGATGGAGGCCAGTCTGGTCTTAAAGGCCCCATTTGAATATGAGGGATCTATAATCAAGGAAGTAACCACTGTGACCAACTTCACACAAATAATAACTGGCCAGTGCTGGACTCAAGCCAGGCCTTCCAGCTCTCTCTGCCTGTTGCAACCCCATCTCCCCTACTGAGTCATTCTGAAGTTGGGGAGTAGACCTATATAAGAGGAAACTGCCTCTTTTTCCACTGAAGTTCACTGACCCATGGGAGGGAGTGGAGGAATCTCTTTGGGGCAGTGTTAGACAGGTAATGGGGGTGGGGAAACCACCCACTTCCTATTCATGGAGCACAAAGACATTATGACTATTCATTAAATAGGACCCTTTTGACCCTATAGCACCATGAGTTAAAGGAGAGTCATGGAGAAAGGGGACAAAGAGGAAAAGATTGTGAAAAGAAAAGGCCCTGAGAACACTGCAGGCAGGCAGGCCTTCAAGGGAACACCCCCATCTGGTGACTGGTTAGCAGATTCTTGCTTAAGAAACAAAGCTGTATTATGATTTTCTTCAACCACTCTCATAGATGGAGAGATAGTTAAGCAGGGACCTGAATCCAGGTAGTATCCAATTGATATTAAAATATTATATTACAGATTCTCAGAGAGATTGGCAGTAGCTCTGTGCATATGTGTGTGTGCCTGAGAGAGAGAGAGAGAGAGAGAGAGAGAGAGAGAGAGAGAAACCCTGCAAATTCAGGAGAAAAATTCCTCTCTTTCACAACCACAGGAACTAAATACCTAGGAGAAATGTCCATCTCCTGCCAATAGTTCCAGATTCATTATAACCTTTCATCAGAGATTAAATATGTAAACAGGCCCTGGGCAAGCCCTTGGCAAATCATAAATGAGAGAAAGCCTTCCTCCCATGACACACCCTGCCCGTTCATCCACTCCCTGCCCCGAGTCCCAGCCCTGCAGGGTGGCCACACTCCAGAGTTCACCACCTTGCTGAAGTCCCTGCCTCCCTTGGCACATGCTATACTTTGATCAAATAATAAAATGTGCATAGGTCTTTACAGTTAGCCAAGCCATCCGTTCATTGAACAGGCTCCTTTCATCAGTAAATCACCCAGGGGAGGGTTGGCTATGCATCTGTAACAGACCTCACCAATCTCAGTTCCATGACACAACACAAGTTTATCTCTTGCTCACACAAAATCCATGGCAGGTCTGGGTGACATTCCAGAACAATGGTTTCCCAGGGTAACTCGATAAAGCAGAATTCTTGGATCCTGAGGTGTCTCATTGCATCATGCTGCCAGGATCGATGAGGCAGGGAAAGAAAGTCTCCTGGGTGGGTAGGCAAGCTCTTTGGTCCAGAAGGAACACACTTCACTCTGCTTCCAGCCCATTGGTCAGAGCTTGTCACATGGTCATATCAACTGCCAAGGAGCTGGGGAAGCATGATAATCCCATGTGCTCAGAAGAGAGAAAAAACAAATGTGGATAAGCACCAGAATCCTCTACCATGGGGAGCAAACCTGGTTGGACACAGCTGCTCACTGAGACGTTTAAACCAGCTTTATCCTGCTGTTGAAGAGGGACTGGAAGTTTCCCAGTGAAGGAAGCATCAATGGTAGGTCCCCAAAGGTGAGGAGATGATATCCAAGCAAGGCTAAGGCTGTTTGCAGGGGAGTGGGAGGTGGGGATGAAGATTGGATCTGAGGAGGAAGGGATGGGCAGTGTCTGAGACAGATGCAGGGTCAGGAAAAGTACATCAGTGGCAGAGATTTGCTGGGATATAGAAACAAAGGTTGGGAAGTCTAAGGAACCCAATGGAGGACAGCTCGCTGAGCAAAGCTCATGAGGAACAGGAAACCTGATCTGCAGTGGAGGAGTCTCACCCAGAGCTTCCACCAGCCCTTTGAGGCCATGGTGACCATCAAACCTGCAGATGGAGAAAACAAAGACCTTCCCCCAGTTGTCACTCATGCTTTCCTGTATTCATTTAGTACCTGATGTGTGCAAGGACAGGAGATGACAAACACATGCTCCCTGCCCTTCCAGGGCATGTAAGAACTAAACACAGGGTGCTGTGAGCTATTCAGTCTCACAGAGATCAGAGAAGGGGCTTGGGCTGGATTTCAAGAAAGCCAACAGTGCTGAGAAGACTTTCCAGCAGAGGGAACAGGCAAAGATATGGCAGATGTAAGGAGATCCATTTTGAGGTCACACTGACCAGGACACATGGAGGATAGTAGGGGTAAGGCCTGAAGAGGGGTCAGGTTCAGGCTCTAGAATGTCTTCAGGGCTGACTTACACCAGGCCTTGAAGAGTGGGGCCAGTCTGTTCTGGTTCTGGGTTGGTGTTATGCCCATGAATGTCTGCAGAATGACCTTGGAGTCCCAGCTGACCAGTCCCAGGAAGGCATTACAAGTTCAGAAGATTCTTCTAGACTATATTGGGAGAGTCCCAAGTGGGCCATCCTACACCCAGAGAAGCCATCTTCTCAAGTACTTCAAGCACACTCACCCCTTCTCATCATATGCCCAGGGAGTCCCCAAGTTTTGGCATGTGGAGTACCTGCCCATTTGTGGCCTCCTTCCTCTGCACTGAGCTGCTCTGCCCCCACCCTCCCTGTCTTCTCCTACCTGCTTCTCTGAAGCTAAGAGAACTGGGATTCTGCAGGCATGGAACTGGGATTCAGAAAGGCTCAGACTCAGGGCAGAGTGGGGCATCTAACTTAAAAGGACTTCTATGCAGGCCCCCAATGTGTTTATAACTCCCTCTCGTCGCTTTGTGGGTCCATCAATGTGCAAGCATCCCTTTTAAAATCCAATCACCAAATCTATAAAAGGGACTTCAGGGGTTCCAGAAAGGAACAAAGATTTTTTTAAATTTCATCCTCCTTACACCTCCCGACCACTGGCTTACAGAAGAGGAACTGGACAGGTGGGGAGTAGGATCCAGATGAGGTAGAAGTTTTCTCTTGAGTTCATGCTGGGAAAGGACAGATGCAATTTTCACACAGTTCCTCTTTATCCTGGACCGCCTCTCCAGATCCATGAAAACCCTAGAAAGGCTGTTATAGCCCAGAGTTAAAAAATCAGAATACACAAATCATCAGTGCTTTACATACATCTCCTTGAATCTTCACGACACCCCTGAGACGCAATTATCATGCCTTTTCACGGACGAGGAAACTGAGGCACATCTGGCTGCGGTCGCGGGTCGCTCCCTCTGGCTTCTGCGACAAGGCGCAAGTGGGATCACGGGCGGGCGCTGAGTTCTGCAAGCGGTCCCCCGCAGTTAGGCGATGTGGGCGGGGCCTCTTCCCCGCTCCCTGGGATCCAAGCCGGCCACCAGGGGGCGCTGCCCTCCCACGCCGTGGCTGGGCGTTGGGACCAGTGGAGGCACCACGCCCTGAAGGCCAAAAGGATCTCTTGAGGCCAGACCACTCGCTGGGCTGGGGTCTCCCTTCCCGACCTGCGCCCCTCGGACTTCCCGGCCTCCCCGCCAGCGTGCCCTCTGTCTTGCGGGGCTCCCTGCGCCCACCCCACGCCCCATCTCCCCACTCTGGCCACCCCAGAGGGGCCCACGATCTGAGCCAGCCAGCGCCTGCTCACTGGAAATGACCTGGAGAAACCTCCCCGCTCTCCACCCGCTGCAACAAAGCACCATTGAGCCTGTTTACATTTTCATTAGGAAAGAGCAATAAGCACGTTGAAGAACAAGGATGTCGAGAATCACGTGCCAGCGCCAGGCTCCGAGATCGGGTGCGGTCACGCTCCGCTGCTCCAGGCCCTCTGACCCGCCTCCGGCCGGGCAGTCACCCGACTGCAGTGTGGGGCCCTTGCACCCCGATGCTGGCAACCTCCCCACGCCACCACCATCTGGAACTCAGCGGCTGCCCGTGGGGCTTCAATTAGCTTCCCCCTCCTCCTTCCCCCAGGCGGCCTGGCCCCCAAACCCGAGCCGGCATTAGAAAGAAACCAATGTCACTATCTGAGACGCTGGCCACCTTGGGAAGGGACCAAGTGGTCCCTGTCAGAGACTAGGGCACCCGGGCAAACGCTGTACGCCAGGCCTGGAGAGGTGGGTGAACAAGGCAAATAAAGCCCCTTCCTCCTTGGGGAGGAAACAGACATAATCAGGAAAGCACACAAACTGCGCAGTTGCAATTGGCTGATCAATTGCGGGTCCACTAGTGCGTGAAGGGGAGTGCAGGCGGACACCTGCTTCCAAAGCAGGGACGCTCAACTCCCCCTCTTTCTTTCTCCCCAAACCTCTTTTTGCTGACTTTCCCATCTCGGTTAATGGCATTCCAGCCTTAGTTGATTAGACCAAAAACTTGGAGACAATAGGAAGTAAGCTTTAATAAAGCCTAATTAAAAACAAAAACAAAAACTTTACTGGCAATTTACATACAATGAAAATAATTTTAAGTCTACTTACTGTTCAATGAGTTTTGGAAAATGTATACTACCATGCAACCACCATTCCTTCCATTTGGTATTGGTGTGTTATAATTACACATACTGATGGGATTCATTGTGATATATCCACACAAGCACAATGCATAATTTTCTCCATTTCATTCATTTAATTCCCCCTTTGCCTCCTCTCCCCCCTCCCCTGCTCCCGTTCCTCTATTCTTCTGGTCTCTTTTCTAAATTTTTCACTAGGTTCCTTTTCTTTCTTTCTTTCTTCCTTCTCTCTACCTTCCACATGTAAGAAAAAATCATAACCCTTGACTTTCCCAGTCTGACTAATCTCAGCACAATGATCTCAGATTCCATCCTGCAAATTATATAATTTCATTCTTCTTTGTGGCTGAGTAGAACTCCATTGTGTATATCTACCACATTTTCTTTATCTTTGGATGGACACACACCTAGTTTGGTTCAGTAACTGTGCTCTTGTGAATTGTGCTACTTTAAACATGGGTATGCATGAATCACTGTAGTATGCTGGCTAGTTCTTTTGGATAAATAGTAAGTGGTATTGCTGGATGATATGGTGATATCAGTCTTTGTCTTTTGAGGAACCTCCATGCTGGTCTCTGTGGTAATTGTACTAATTTACAATCTCGCCAACGATGTATTAGTGATCCTTTCTCTCACATCCTTGTCACCATATTAATCAAGGTATAGAACATTTCTATGACTCTCAGGAAGTGTCTTGGTACCCCTTCACATACAATACTTAATGCCTACTTACCCACCCCAAGCAACTGCTGATATGCTTTATTTCACTATCAATCAATTTAAATTGTTCTAACATTGCATATAAATGGCACAGCACTTTGCATTCTCTTATGTATCCGTCATCTTTTGCTTAGCATGATGTCTTTGAGATTCATTTGTGTGGCTGTATGTATCAGTCATTCATGGCTTTTATTGCTAGGTAGTATTGCATTGAATACCATAATTTGTTTCTCTATTCATCTAGGTGATTAAGTGGTTTGTAATTTTTTACAATTATGAATAAAACTGCTATTAAAATTTGCACATGAGTCTTTCTGCAGACCTATTTCTTTATTTCTCTTGGAGAAATATCTAGACATAAATATTTCTGGATCCTAAGGTATGTTTATAAGGAATCACCTATTTCTAAAGTTGTGCTACTTCAAATTTCCCACTGGCAATGTAGAAATCACCATCCTCTTAAAAATTTGGTATCATTTTTAAAAATCAACTTCATTGCAGTTTTATTTGCATAATAACATCTACACATTTTCAGCAGTTACTTAATTCATTGTGATAAATGTATGCATTCACATGATTACTTTATCCCAATGGAGAAATACATTTTCATCTCTCTAGTAAGTTCCCTCTTGTCTTTTGCAGTCAAAACTCTCCTCATTACGATGCCCATTGCCCCCAGAGAACCACTGATGTAATGTCTCTCATTATAGACTAATTATTCCTGTTCTAAAGTGTGATAGAAGCAGAATCTTAAGCATGTCCTCTCCCCATAAGGCTTTTGAGATTCATCCACATTGTTGCATCCATGAGTAGTTCATTCCTTTTTTGCTTAGGGCCTCACTAACTTGCTAAGACTGGCCTTGAACTTACAATCCTCCTGCTTCAGCCTCCCGAGTCACTGGGATTACAGGCATGAGCCACCACACCAGGCTATCTTAAACTTTTTTACTACTCCTTAAGTATTTAAAAAATATGCAGTTTTAAAAGTCATATATTTATTGAGTGCACCTTGTCTAGACCTGTACTTAAAGACGACCTGTTGAATATCCCTGATTTCCACAATACCTATGGGTAGTGTCTCAAGTGGAACAAGCTTATGGCAATTGTATCACCTAGGATTCTATAAAGGCATCAATTTAGAGTCTGCTTTTCCAGTTTCACATGGAAATGCTTACACGATGGTTCAAAAAAGGCGCTGTCCTAACCATCCTATGCTTGGATAATTTTCCAAGGGATTTGTTTAATGGAAATTTTGATTGAGATCATTATAGATTCACAGGCAGTTGTGAAATATAATGCAGAGAGATCCTTTGAATGCTTTGTCTGGTTTCTGCTGATTGCAACGTTTTAAAGACTGTGTTATAATATCATAATCAGAATATCCACATTGAGACAGTCCATCTGTTTCATTCAGATTCCCCCAGCTTATCTGTGCCCATTTGTGTTCCTGCATGTATATGTGCACATGTTCATGTATATTTAGCTCCATATAACCTCTCACAGTGGAGAGGTTGAATGGTTCCATCACCGGAAGAATCTCTCCTGTTGCCGTTTTACAAACACATCCACCTCCTTTCCTCCTGCCTCCTCCCAACCTACCCCTTTCTTCTGGCAAACACATTAATTTCTCCTGCATTTCTAAAATTTTGCCATTTCAACAGTGTTAGATATATATGGACTCACACAATATGTAGTATTTATTATTCAACATAATTCCCTGGAGATTCAGTACAGGTTGTTTGCATGTATGAATAGTTTATTCTTTTTTACTACTGAGTAGTTTTCCACAGTGTGGATGGACTACGATTTGTTTAACCATTCACCTACTGAAGGACATCTGAATCAAGTTAGTATGAATAAGTATGCTAATGGTATTCTTATACAAGTTTTTGTGTGAACAACTTCTCATTTTTCAGGGATAAATATCCAAGAATGTAATTACAGAGTCAAATAATTGTGTGTTTAGCTTTTTAAGACATTGCTAAAGCCTTTTCAGAGTAGCAGTACCATGTTACATTATCACCAACAACGTATGACTGATCCAGTTTCTCCACATTCTTGTCAGCATTTGACACAGTCCCTATTTTTAAGTTTTAGGTATGCAGGGATATCTCATTGTGGTTTTAATTTGCATTTCCTTGATGGTTAATGATGTAGAATATCTTTTCAGGTGCTTCTTTACCATCTGCATATCCTTCTTGGCAAAGTGCTTGTTCATGTCTTCCGTCTTTTGCCTCATTTCATTATATGTTTTCTAATTGTTGAGTTTTGAAAGGGCCTTTTTTTTTTTTCGTAGTCTAAATAAGTGCCAGCCTTTTCTTAGGTATGTGATTTCCAAATAGTTTCTTTCAGTTGGTAGTTTATTTTTCATCCTCTTCATATGAACTTCCGTAAAGCAAAAGTTTTTTGTTTTGATGAGGTCTAATTTACTAATTTTTCCTCTTATGGATTATACTTTTTGTGTCAAATTCATTCTTTATTATTTCTCAGTAGTTTTCCACTATATGAATATATCTCAACATTTTGTTCATTGATTTGCTGATGCGCATTTGATTGGGTCTACTCTGGGGTCATTTGAACAAAGTACAATGAACCCTTGCAGACACATAAGAGACATAAGTTCTCATTTCTCTTGGGTAAATACCAGGAGTAGAACTGCTAAACCACCTGCCAAGTGAATGTGTATAGGAAATGTCACACTGTTTACCAAAATCATTAAGGTTACAGTTGGGTCACTATTAATGAACCATTTTTGTCCCTCTTTCTTTCTTCCCATAGATTCAGTTTTCCATCTGGAATCATTTAATATTAGCGCAAAGAACTTCCTTTAGCATTTCTTATATTATAGTTCTCATGGTTCAAAACTATCTCAGCTTTTTTAAAGCTTGAAAACGGCTTTGACTTTCATTTTTCATGGATTTTTTTTCATTGTATATAAAAATCCAGGTTGACCTTTTTTTTTTTTTTTTTTCTTGCAGCAACTTTAAGAACCTTTTTCCTTTTCCTCTCTTTGTGTGTCTGTGTGTATGACACCGGGGATTGAATCCAGGGCCTCAACACATGCGAGGCAAGTGCGCCACTACTGAGATACACCCCAGCCCTTTTTGTTATTTTGTTTTGAGAGAGGTTGTCACTAAATTGCCTAGGTTAGAGTTAAACTTGTGATCCTCCTGCCTCAGCCTCCTTATTAGCTGGGATTACAGGCGTATGCCACCATGCCTGGCTTACCCCTGAGATATAACCTACCTCTATTTTCCTTTAACTCCTTGACTTTATTTATAATAGCTACTTTGAATTTTCCATCCCACCTCTGGGCCATCTCATGATCCATTTCTCTTGGCTGCTTTTTTATTTCTGGACTTTGGGTCGCATTTCCCTTTTTCTATTCTTTTAGTATATACTGGACATTGTGAATGACATGTTGTAGAGATTCCAGACTCTGCTATTGTCTTCTATAGAGTGTTGATTTCCTGTTTTAGTAGGCAGTTCATCTATTAGCTGATTACTTTGTATAAGCTTGGTGTTATATACTTTGTCAAGGCAAATCTGTAAAGACCCAAGACAGTTTAATACATATCCAGATAGTTGGCAAGCCCCTCTTAATGGAATTCAATCTTCAGATTGTTTCCCCTATGCATTCCCTTGGGTCTTGATTTGGGACCTTTTTAATGCAGATTTAGAGTAGGCCTGGTTCTAGGACATGTTCCTACCCCTCCTCCAATAACACTGGGCTGTAAAGGCTTGCTGTTCCACCCCAACCCCTTAAGGCTTTGGGTTATATAAGATAGGGATCAGGGGAACAGGTGGTGTCTCAGCAACAGCAATGACCTCTGGCATATCCACATCACCTACGGGAGCTTTCTCTGGCCCCATTTTTCTCCGGAGAACCCAGGGGAAAGTCATGAAGAATATCTCAAGAGTGTGCACAAACTCTGCTTGTATCTGAGACACATAGTTATTCTAAACTGATATGCTGGACCAAATTCAGCCCTCAGGAATTCATTGGAATATTAGCTGAATTCTTTTTACCCAGTTTCATGGTGGCCACTTCTTCCTCTCTGTCCCACCAAAGGTTAAATAGCTTGTATATCTCTTGTGTTCTTGGTTGAGAGGATGTCTGATGGATTTATGAAAAGTTATGCTTTTGCAGCTTATCTGGGCTTGTTACTGTTGTTTTAAGAATGGAAGAAATGTTGACTTGCAGCTTCTTCCTCTTGGGTAGAAATGGAAGACCTGAGAAATGGTATCTTACAGTACAATTAAAGCTACCCATAAAAGGATAAATTGAATGATATTAAAATTAAACACTTACTTTCAGAAAAAGCATAGTTAAAAGAGTGGAACAGCTCTCAGGAGAAGAAAAGGAGATTTCCAGTAACCCTAACCCTAATGGACAAAAGATTTGTATTCTGAATCTGTTCATAAACCCCTACATATAAATAAGAAAGATACACTTGATAGAGAAATAAGCAAGAGACTTAAACAGATGCTCCATAGAAGAGAATACCAAATGGCCATCAAATGCATTTAGATGTGCTTACTATTAGTCACCAAGGAAATTAAAATTTAAAGTAGTTACAGCATTATTCTACAATACCCCCACCAGAATGGCTAAATTAAAAAGACTGATGATAGTAAGTGCTGGCAAGAACAAGGAGCAATCTGAATGCTCACATGGTGCTGTTGGGAGTGTAAATTGGTATAATGCTTTTGAAATAATTTTGGAACTTTCTACCAAAGTTGAACATCTGGCACTGTCCTTTGGCACTTTCTACCAAAGTTGAACATTCTACCAAAGTATATCATCTGTCCCAGAAAGTCCACTCCTCGACACAATTTCAGAAATGCATTGCATGCACACACACACACACACACACACACACACAGAAACATGTGCAGGATGAGTCCTAATAACATTACTCAGAATAGGGCCAAACTGGAAACACCATCACACCATATACAAACACACACACTTACACCAATGAAATATAAATGAGCTACACTAACCACAATATCATGGATGACTCTTACAAACACTGAGTGAGCAACTACAACCCAGAAGAATACATACCCAATGATTCCAAAAATAAGCAACTGATGTGGTAAGTCAAAAAAGATGTTAAATTTGGGAAGGAGGGAAGGTTTAGCAACTGGGAGGGAGAATTCTGTGATTGTGGAAATGTCTTATTTCTTGAACTCGTGGTGGGCACTTTATTTTTTCATAACTTATTGAGTTGTACATTTATGCTTTATGTACTTCTGTGTAATACACTTCACAATATAAAATGATGGATTGCCATGTGTGTACCTCAGTTGGACACTATTATAATTGCACCATCATCCTAGGGATAAAATGAAGAATTATTCTTAAAGTATAACTCAGACCTAATATTTTTTTGCAAGTTTATTTAATTACAGGTTTTGGATAAATTTTAGATTAAAAATCAACCATCATGGTTTTCCTATACAGTAATATGCTGCCACCTTTTTATTTTATTTTATTTTATTTTTATTTTTATTTTTATTTTTACAGACTTCATTTTGATTCATTGTACACATATGGGGTACAAATTTCATTTCTATGGTTGTGCATGAAGTACGCTCATACCATTCTTGCTAATCATACATGTACATAGGGCAATGATGTCTGTCTCATTCCACCATTTTTCATATGCTACCACCTTTTTAAATAAATGGTTTTGTCTTAAAATATCTGCACATGAGAAGCATTTTCAATTGCAGAACATTGACCTGTTTGACTTTACCTATGTGAGGTGGTTTGGAATGCGGGCTGATAGGCTCCACCTGTCCTGCAACTTATTGGCTTCAAGCCAAAAATCTGATTTGTCGACTTAATAAAATAAAGTAAGAGGACTTTTCTTCCCTCCTTCTCAGTCTGCACTGTTAGAGAGAAAATAAGTGATGTGGTAAGAGTTTGGATTATCAGTTTTAACACTTGGCATAAATTGTAACCACACATTAGTCTTTATTGTTTCAAACTCACCTGGGAATGAAAACATTATAATTGATAGGGCTTTTACCCCAAAATATCTTCGTCTATTTGTTATCTCTCATCAGAATGCAATATTTACTTGATAAATAAAAGCTTAATTATTAATGCATAATTTAATTTTATCCTTACAAAGTACTTGTTTCAAGAACAAAGTTTTTGTTTTTTTATAAAGTCCAGTTCTCTACACATGAATTTATTTTGATTGATTGTTTGATTGATTGATGCCAGGGATTGAACTCAGGGGCACTCAACCACTGAGTCACATCCCCAGCCCTTGTTATTTTTTATTTTGAGACAGGGTCTCACTACATTGCCTAGAACCTCACTGAGTTGTTGAGGCTGGCTTTGAACCTGCAATCCTCCTGCCTCAGCCTCCTGAGCCACCAGGATTACAGGCATGTGCCACCAAGCCCAACACTACCCATGGGTTTTTAAAAAACTCATTTAATATGCTATCACACATCTTAGTCTAAAATTCATACCACTTCACTCAGCTTTCTATGAGGCTGCAGAGATGGCCTCCACACCCTTACCACCCACACCTTCCCTAGGCTGTAGGGACACATGGAGGGCAGGGGAAGGAACAAACTGTTCATCAGTTCTAGTTGTTAAGGCAATGAGTCATGAATCTAAAAATCACCTTAGTGTTCATTTGAATCCAGGAATATTACTCTTTGAATCAATAACCTCATATGGCCATGATTCATACTACAGAGTAGGAAGGAATCCCTAGAGATGGGTCCTCCTCTCAGCTCCCCACTCACTGGTGTGGGTGTCCTTGGGGAGCATCATTTCACAGTGATACAGTGAGAAGAGGGTCTCAATCCTGAAGGAGCTGGATGGTACCAGGAGGCTCTGTCCTATAGGGCTTATGCAGGGCATCTGTCTTAATGAGTCAGGGAAGGGGATTTTCTGGGATGGAAAGCAGAAGGCACAGCATCCTGAGGGGTTCTACTCATCCTTGACATATACAGCAAGCACCCACTTTTTGTTAGGGCTCATAAATTGTGGACCCTATTTAAGCACAAGTGATATTCCATGTGAATTCCCATGGG
The DNA here is from genome assembly GCA_020662805.1 of Glaucomys volans. Classification (NCBI taxonomy): domain Eukaryota; kingdom Metazoa; phylum Chordata; class Mammalia; order Rodentia; family Sciuridae; genus Glaucomys; species Glaucomys volans. The sequence goes on along the minus strand of JAJEJO010003472.1, from coordinate 134,885 downwards.
CCATTAGAAAAAAAGAGATGCTTAGGTCAGAACTGCCTCCGGTAGAAGCAGATAGGGACTAGATGCATGAAAGTTCCAGAACAGTTGTTTGTGGATCAACACACACTTCCTCTTCCTTGTCCTTTACCCAGGATCCCAAAGAGCAGAGACACTCAAACCAGCCCAGCATGGATGTAGTCTCCAGCTGAGGCTTTTGCCCTCGAGCCACAGAGGGCCTTCCAGAATGGAGGCCTGTGCACCTGGGTATGCCTGAGGAGAGTGGGTACCTTACCCTGTGGTCTGGAAACCCCTCAGGTGGGGGCTTCACAATTCAGGTCAGAGTAAACTCATTAGGTTTGTTAGCTTTTCATTGCTGTGACCAAAATATCTGACAAAAATAAATTAGAGGAGGAAAGATTTATTTTGGCTCACACAGTTTCAGAGGTTTCAGTCTGTGATCAGCTAACTCCAACATCATGGCGGAAGGGTGTAATGGAGGAAACTTTCTCAGCTCTTGGCAGCCTGGAAGTGGGAGCCATGGTGGATAAATTGTTCCAGGGCACCCGCACCCCACCTTCAGGACCTACTTCCTCCACCTACTTCCACCTCCCAGCAGTTCATTCAGCCATCAATGTGTTCATCCACTGATGAGATCAGAGCCCTGTGGTCTAATCATTGTCTAAAAGCCCCACCTCTAACCTTGCTGCATTGGATACCATGCTTGCAATACATGAACTTTTACAGGAGATTGCAGATCCAAACCATAATGCTCATTCATATCTTTCAGACTGAAACCTTAGTTTATATGATGTGAAATAGCCACCACTAGAGGAGACAGAAGTGTTTCTATCTCTTTCTTAATCTTACCATCTTACTACCACTGGGGGTAAACTAAAATGTAGTCTCTGAAGATAAGCCTGCGTCCTAATCCCTGGAACCTGTGAATGTTACTCTATATGACAGAGACAGCAGCTGTAATTCAATTTGTGATCTTTAATGAGGAGATTGTCCTGAATATGTGGGTAGGGACTAAACACAATTTACAAGCGCCCTCATTGGAGGGAGGCAAAGGGAGATAAGACATGCACACCACGAGAAGGAAGAGTGATGATGGGCTCACAGACTGGTGTGACAAGGCACAGGCAAGGGATACCTACAGACGCCAGAATCTGCAAAAGGCACTCCATAGATTTGCCTTTAGAGTTTCCCAGGGAGCAGGGCCCTGCTGATACCTTAATCACAGTCCAGTGGTACTAACTTCAGACTGCTGGCCTCCAGGAATGAGAGAGAATAGGAGGCTATTGTTCTAGTCACCAAGTTTGTGGCAACAGCCATAGGAAATTAATACACCACGTCTCCACCAGAAAACTTCCAGCTGACAGGTTTCTAGAATCTTGGGTCCCTACCTACTGCGAGTGGGCATTTCCTCTCCACTCACGGCGTGGTGGTTGCAAAGTGAAATCAGTGCCTTATTAGCTTCGAGCTGGCATGGGCTTTCATGCTCCCAGCATAGAGCCCCTGCTCCCACCACTCCCCACTGAATCTGAATCACCACTCCTTACTGTCTTAAAGAGATTTTGTGTTTTTCTTTTTTTAAATGGATCTGCTAAAAAATTTTTACAAAAATCTTTTTCAGGAGGGAAGTTTACTGTCTTTTTTTTTTTTTTTTTTTTTTGAGGTGCTGAGGATCAAACCCAGGGCCTGATGCATGCTAGGCAAGCACTGTACCACTGAGCTACGCCCCAGCCCCATGACACTTTATTCATCAAAGACACAACTTAGTTCATAAACTCTCAGATAAATCATAACAATACCTGAGGGGACATAGCCAGGGATTGCTTGTCAAGTATTGGGGAACGAAATCAATTTTCAACCACAAATATAGTTTGTAACTCTAGGTGAACAGTCACAATTTTTATAACAAACATCTTAATAGCTGCACTTTTTTCTAAGAAACACGCAAAACAAAACAAGCACTGCCATTCTCATAGCCTTGAGATGAGAGGTACATCCCTTCGAGAATTAACACAAAGCCTTGGGTTAAAATGGAGAAGGTTAAGAGAACATTTCTGCAAACAAATTACTCAAGGTTATGACAAGATTAGAATAAGCAGAGAATTAATTTTTTCAGTTTCCTCTTTTATGTAAAGAAAAATCAGTGTGGGTTTTATAAAAAGAATGCATGCTTATTATAAATTATTCAAGCACAGCATAGAGGTTAAAATAATTCAAATGCCACCACTCACAAGTAATCAGCATTTACATTAGCGGCATATCATTCCAGACATATTTTTGTGCATGTGTTCCAAGATTAAATAGATAGGTTGAAATATGTTTATAAATATGTGATCATTTTATATATGCTATTCATAATGTTATTGCATTTAATTTATATTTAAAACTAGAAAAAGAAGCCAAAGGGAGTCTGAAAGAATTATAAAATTTCACATAAATTGTTTATTCACCTTGAAAGACCCTTTTATAATTACAAAAGTTTTGGAGAAAAAAAAAACATTGGAATTGATGTTTATATTCTGCTGTAGTTTGGATCTTTAACATCCCCAAAGGCACCTGGGTTAAAAGATTGGTGTCCAGAGTGGCGCTCTTAAGAGATGGCAGAACCATTGAGAGGTGGGGCCTTGTGGTAGGTCTTGAGGTCATTGTGGGGGGAGGTACTCCTGAAGGAAATTATGAGACCCTAGTCCCTTCTTCTCTCTCTTTGCTCCCTAGCTTATAATGTCAGTGGTTTTGCTATGTCACAAGCCCCCACCATGATGTGATGCTTGCCACAGGCTCAAAGCCACAGGACCAAATGACCATGGACTGGAACCCCTAAAACTGTCAGCCAAAATATTCCTTTTCTCTTTATAAATTGATGAACTCAGATATTTTGTTACAGTAATAGTAAGCGAGTTGTATTAAATTCCATATTTTATATCAATAGTATTCCATATTCCATATCAATAGTATTTCCCTGCTGTGAAAATGAAGACATTAAATTCAAAGCCATTCTTCTTTCTCTCCCCCTTATCTTTACATATTATAATATCAATATTTTTACATAAATAGTATTTATATTTTATTTTATAGCTATAATTTACAAGTGATTTTTATTACTACTCTTTCATAGCTAAATGTTTTAAAGAATTAACACTAGATATTTCCCCATAGTTCTTCATTCCTGAAACCTTTATTTTGATTTACATAAATTTAATTTCAAATAAGACCTTTACCACTCTCAGCTAGCAATATCCATTTTTTAATATTTTTATTCTCAAAATACCTATTTTCAACAAAAAGGGAAATTTTGTTTTCATTGCAAATTGTGACCTTTCTTTGGATATTTGAATTTTTCTCAAGACTTAGAGAAATTAGAAGATTTTATTCAATGTCATACAGATTGTATCCTTACACATGCAGGTCTAATTTCAGAGCATATTCTGTTATCATCTATCCATTATTCATGCCAACATTCACTTATACATTTGCTCATTATCCATCATGCCTACCTAGCTAGTTCTATATCTATCCATCTGTTATATTCATCCGTTCATCAAATATCTACCTACATAATGGGGAAGGGAGTGGCAGGGAGGGCAAGAAAGAATGGAGGAACTTTGGATGGTGTAGAGGAAAATGGGACAGGAGGGATTTGGGGAAGGAAAGATAGTAGACTGAGACAGACATTATTACCCTATGTACATATATGATTACATGAAAGGTGTACAACCATAGAAATGAAAAGTTGTACCCCATTTTGTACAATGAATCAAAATGCAATCTGCAAAAATAAAAATTTTTAAAAATCTACCTACTTCTTCTTTATTCCATTCATGCACAAATAATGCAAACTTACGTACACATATAGATATGTAGCCATTTTATATATCCAGATATTCTATCAATTCACCTATCATCTTTCTGTTTACCTATATATACTTTATTTACATTCACTTACTCCAACATCCATTAATTAATACACCTACTCATCTGGACTCTGATCTATCCATCTACCTACCCACCAAGCCACCCATTCAAAAATCACTGAATTCCATCTCCCATTCTTAATTTATCCTGTTAATTCATCTACTCATCCAACAAGTTCATCAATTTATCTGATAATCTTAAGACCCACCCAGATGTTCGTTCTCCAGAAGAAGGAATGGTGTCCTTCTATGACTGTTCTGATCTCATTCAAGAGAAGACCATGACATTCTATGAGCTTGATAAGAAGGTCTGTGAACTCATATGCTAATTTTCTCTCACTCAAACATTCTTGCAAGAAAGAGTGTGGGTCCTATGGCATCCTTTTCAACACTGAACCTTCTATCATCAATCTCCCCAATAATTGAATTTTCTAATCTTACAGTAACAAGTCTTCAATAATTGAACATAATGTGTAGCACAGGAAAATCTACAGTGGAAAATAAGCATAATTAATATTATATAGTCATAAGATGAGATGAAATATTAGTAAAATGAAGAATGAACAAGAACCCATAAAAAAGAAATCTTTCCTCTTTGGACAGAAGAATAAGTAATTCATTCTGAACATCAAAACAAACTAGGCACAGTTTTTTAAGAAATGTATATACATTCTTAAAGAAATTGTTATCTTGCAGGGATAACAAGGTAGCAATGAAGTAGGAGGCCTAGATCGTGGGGGGGCGGGGATGGGAATCCAGAAGTGAGGTCAACATCTGGCCTACTTCTACCTGGGGAGCATTTACTGATTTAGGAAGAGGAGGTTGGGAGCTTGAGAAATGTTTTAAATAGTCTCAAAGGAATGGGATTAAAATGACAAGAGATCAGGATTCACCAAGGAAAATCAGTCTTGGGATGAAAACACAAAAACCCGCAGCATAGTAATAAGACTGAATTGCAGGTAGACTGGGTCTCACAGAGACTGCAGCACAGCCTCAAATCAGCTCGAGCTCTGCAACTGGGTGAAGACTTCCTGAGTTTACTAGGGAGTGACTTCTTTGGTGCCTGGCATAAACAAATGTAAATAAATTCTTCCTAGGAAAAGACCACATCCTCCTAGTCCAGGTCATTTTTACAGAAGCAAATTTTCAAATGCAATGCTTATCATATAATAAAAATACCTAGACACTTGAGGACACATGGTAACATGAATTAAAGGACAACCAAACTAAAACAAAACTCTCTCTGGCACACACATGCACATAAACACACACTTCACAAACAAAAATGGTGCAGAAAACCCACAAAAGAAACAGGTCATTATATAAGGATTCTAGATAATGAAGATATTAGAGACAAATTAATGCTTGCTAAATTCAAAGAGATCTTTAAAAAATAAGTTTGGAATTTGGGGAAGGAAACCCCATAAAAGGTTATATTTTTTTTAAAAAAATGGGAGATTTAAAAAATATAAACCTAGACATTAAAGCATATCAATAAAAATTTGGAACTCATTGGATGAATTTTTGAAAGAAAAAACAGTACTGGAAAGAAAATTAATAAATTGGAAGGTTAATCAGACTAAAATACCCACAATGGAGCATGAAATGGCTGAAGAATGAAAAATAAGAGATAAAAAGGATATAGCAAGGTATAATCATCATTACTAGTAGTTCCAGAAAGAGAGAAGAGAGAGAATGAGGAGGAAGAAATATTTTAATGGCTAAGAATTTTCCAAAACTGATGAAAAACATCAAGTCACAGATTCGGAAAGATGAAAGAAGTCTATCTTAGGGAACAGAGAGAAAAGCACACCCAAACACACCAAATTCCTGAAACCAAAGCAAAAAGAAAACTAGAACAATCAGAGCATACAAGACAGATTTCCCCTTAAAGAAACAACAGACTTCTTGCTAACTTCTCAACAGACACTATGGGAGTCAGAAAACAAAGGAATATTTACAAAATAATGGATGCAAATAACTGCAGCCTAGAATTTTTTGGCCAACAAAAATCTTTCAAGCATAAAGGCAAAATAAAGATACATTTTTAAACTCGAGGAAATTCACCACTGGCAGCTCCTCAGTAATACTTAAGAACTTCTTAGACAAAAAGAAAATGATCCCAAAGGGCAGATGGAGATGGAGACAGAAGCACAGAACCAATAAATGGACGAGTCAGTCTAAATGAATATTGACTCTTTTGACAGCCTTGTCTAATAAAAACATGATCTATGCCAAGTATGCCACTTTGCATTTTCTAGTAGCCACATTAAAAAGACTAAAAGAAAAGTTGAAATTAATTTTAATAATATATTTTACTTAATCCAGTATGTCCAAAATACTATGATTTCAAAACATAATAAATATGGTCATTCACTGAGTGATGACCTTTCGGTCACAATGGACCACATGTATGACAGGGATTCCTTAAGATCATACCATCGAGTGACTTCTTTTGTCTTAGCTTATGTAAGAATACTCTGATGTTTGCACAATGATGAAATTGCCTAACAGTACATTTCTCAGAACATATCCCCATCGTTAAGCTGCTCATGATTGTGCATAAAAAATTAATAAGGAGATACTTTACATTTTTTTCATATTAAGTCTTGGAAATCTAGTGTGTAGTTTGCATTTAAAGTATATTACAGTTTGGATGCTATATCTTCACAAAATTTATAAATGAAAGATTAAATTCACATATTTACATTCTTTCAAAAATATAGTAAAGCATTTTAATAACTGAATTGAGTTGTAAAATTTTTCCTTCAGTATTTTAATTTTCCTTTAATATTTGCATCTATACTAAGAAATGGGCTCATCTTTTTTAGAAAAATGGATTTGATTTTTAAGGAAAAAGCATATTGGTTTTCAAATTATGTCTGACTAAAGTAAGTAAATTTAATACCTTGTTTCAGTTCAGTATTATTAATAGCATATCAAAAGGTAACACATGAATGGAAAAGCAACTCTAAACTGTTCAGCATAAACAAAGCATTCTTCAAATTTTTCTTGCAGTTTTTGTGGCCAGTTTATACAATGGCTATAATCACAATAAAAAATCTTCAACTAGCTGGGCGTGGTGCCGCATGCCTGTGATCCCAGCACTTGGGAGGCTGAGGCAGGAGGATCGCAAGTTCAAAGCCAGCCTCAGCAACTTAGCGAGGCCCTAAGCAACTCAGTGAGACCCTGTCTCTAAATAAAATACAAAATAGGGCTGGGGATGTGGCCCAGTGGTGGAGTGTCCCTGAGTTCAATCCCTAGTACCCCCAAAAATAAAATAAAATAAAATAATAAAATAAAATAAATCTTCAACTTATTGATTCATGTTAGAAAAATGGGTCAAATCATTATTGTTGGGATATTTATGAAAAGTGGTACCTTCAAAATAAATTATGGTTCCTATTTTGCTAGATCACAAATGAACTTTTCTCTTTCCTTACCATTTCAAAATTGGATCACTCACATGGGATATAACATCGGTATAAAAACATAAATCCCTCTGACATATTTATCTTTAACTATTGAATCTTTGGCCAACATTCTTTTTTTTAAAAAAAAATATTATCAGTCTCTAGTTTTAAACTTCTAACAAGTCTGAACTCTTAACATTCCTGGAGCACCTTCTATTATAATTGAAGTTAATTTTATTCACATCTAGTTGAAATTTTTATTTACTTATTTTGATAACAGGGATTGATTCCAGCAGCACTTAACCATTCATTGAGCCACATACTCAGCCCTTTTTATATTTTACTAGTGAGTGGGTCTCACTAATTTGCTTAGGGCCTCACTAAATTGCAAGGCTGCTTTGAACTTGTGATCCTCCTGCCTCAGCCTCCTGAGCCCCTGGGATTACAGGCACGTACCATTGCTCTTGGCTGAAATTACTTTTGACAGACAAAAAATATTCAAAAATATTTTTGTCACAAGTTCAGTTCAATCTTTTGAACAACAAACTGACCATTTTTTAAATAAATCTGAAATTTCTTTGTGATACAACATACCAAAATATACATTAAGCAGTATTTATTATATCATATAACTTTCTTAAGCTAAAGAAACGTACTAGCATTTTTTCTAATATCGAATCCGTTGAATGTTGATATTATTAGAAAGGTGTTCTAGTCTATAAGCAATTGTCAGATGTCTTAACCAAAAATCTCATTTCATAAAATATCTTTCTTTTCTTCCTAATTTTTAAATGAAATTTTCATAACCGAAATAATGATTTATTTTACCATTTCTCCATCATGTTGTTGCTGCTGGTTTTGGTGCAAGAATGTCAGTTATCTGCACAAAGTTACAGCTCAGATCCTGTGAAATGTTGTCAAAATTTCTATTGTAAATTAACTCGATTTTGGGGAATAATTTTTTAGTGCATTATGGTTATACATAATAGTAGTTGGTTCATTTTCATATAATCACACAAGCATGGAATTTAATTTGCTCCATTTTGGTCCCTGGTACCTCCTCTTTCCCTCCCTCCCTTCCCCTGTTGATCTTCCTTCTATTTATCTATCTATTTATTTTTAATTGGTGCTTTAAATAAAGACATCTATAAAGTTGGAGTTCACTGTATTATGTTTACAAGATGTACATATTGTGATTTTGTCAAATTCATTCTGCATTTCCTCCCCTTTCCTGTTCTGCCCCTCCTCCCACCCACTCAATCTCCTTCTTCTACTGTACTGATCTTCCTTTAATCTAATGATATCTGATACCCCACCTGTTTTCCTCCCATCCCAGTTTATTTTTTTCTAGCTTCCACATTTGAAAGAAAACATTTGACCCTTGTTTTTCTGAGTCTGGCTTGTTTCACTTACCATGATGTTCTATTCATTTACTAGCACATGCCATAATTTCAGTCTTCTTAATGACTGAGTAATTCTCCATTGTGAATATATATTTTCTTAATCCATTCATCTATTGACAGTCACCTGGAATGGTCCCATAAGCTGGCTCACTGCTTAAACATTGATGTGGCTGCATCACTGTAGAATGCTAATTGCAAGTCCTTTAGATATAGGCCAAGGAGTGGGATAACTGGGTCAAATGGTGGTTCCATTCCTAGTTTTTTGAGGAATCTCCACACCGCTTTCCAGAGGTTGCACTAATTTGCAGCCCCACCAACAATGTATGAGTGTGCCTTTCCTCCCATGTTCTCATCATTCTTGATGATTGCCATTCTGACTGGAAAGAGATGAAATCTCAATGCAATTTTATTTGCATTTTGAGGGTAATAAGTTTATTGCTTCTTATGTGACTGTTGAGAGGAAAATTCTTAAATTCACTATTTGCTCAAAATGTCTGTTAGTATTGTCCAATTTGTTGTCTTTAATTTTTCACATAGTAATTTACTGTTCTGTTTGGCTCTGCTATAAGAAGTTGCAGCTGCCATTCATCATAAAATATGTATATAATTTATGCCAGTTGCTTTTATCTTTACTGTTCTTGTCATAGGATTAGCATCTCCACTAGATTCTGAGTGTATGTTTTCTTTTTAAACTTAAAATCTTGTTCACAGTTATTTTCTAAGCTAGGAAAACTGTTTTATTACCAATTACAACTTACATAGCTAGGTCTCACTGAAACCATAACTATATAGAATATTACAGAGTTATATCAAAAAACATTCATACTGAGTCAGTCTGTTGACACCAACGAGAAATGTGATGTGTTCTGTGTGTCTATAAACTTGTTGACCACACGATGATATAATAATATGCAACACAACAGTTAAATACATTCCTGTCAGCATGATAAACTTGTGTTTATTTAGAACACATTTACACCTTTTCAGTTTTTTAAATTTTAAATTGTGTCCTTTGCCAGGTTTGTTTGGAAAACCCACTGAAAAGAAAACCATTTGGCAGCTTCTTAAATCTGGCTAATAACATAACCACACTGAAGGGGTGGGGAACAGAGGAGGTGACCTGAGGAACATTGGAAGCATGTTGAATGGATGCTGTGAAGCTCATAACGAAAGGACATCTGCACAAACACTAGGCCGCAGTTGATGAACTCGTTTTTCCTAGAGCTATGAGTAGGCAATTCAAAACTGGCTTATATGTATACCAAGTTTGAACAGAAAAGCAATATTATAAATAATGACAGCCCCTTTTCTGTCAGAAGAAGTTACAAATAAGCCAGGGTGGGCAGTGTTAGGATGAAGCCAGAGATGTCTGATTGGAGCTGGGAATACGTGTGAACTCATGTTGCTATCCAATAGGTACATAGACATGTAGATAGACAGATAGGTACATAGATACATAGATCAACAGATACAGAGGGACATACATACATACATAATACATACATGGACACATAGATAGTTAGATACATAGATAGTTAGATATGATGCATAGGTAGATACCTACATAGATACACGTGTACATAGATACGTACATAGAAACATAGACACGTAGATACATAGATACATACACACATACATAGAGATACATACATAAATAGATATACACATACATATACATGATAGATAGATAGATAGATAGATAGATAGATAGATAGATAGATCAATCGATCCACATGCACAGGTTAGTACACATGCACCCAGTTTCTTGCTCTGTCTTCTTGGAAGCTGCTGTGGTTTGGATGACTGTCCCTGAAAGGCCTGTGTGTCTCAGGCTTCGTCCCTGGTTGGCACTGCTGGGAGGTGGTGCCTTTGGAGGCAGGGGAGGTCCTTAAGTCATCCAGCAATTTCTCACAAAGAAGGGATCGTGGGACCCCAGTCTCTCAGTCTCTTTCTGCCTCCCCGCTCTGACATGAGCAGTTGCTCCACCATTCCTCTCACTTTGCCAGCTGTGCCCTCACCAGAGGTCCAAAGCAATGGGATTTCTGATCTTGGCTTCGAAACTTCAGAACCTGAGCTAAATACATGCTCACTCTAAGTTGATTGGCTCCAGTGTTTCAGTGTAGTGACATGAACCTAAGACAGAGGGATCTGTCAGTTAACAGTAGGAACACCTAGAATCCAGATCTTGGTTTCTAAATACCAGGAACTAGGATACAGAGAACCAGGCTCCTTGGAGAGATACCAGGACAGGGGAAGGGAAGATACAAGATCCAACAAGAAGATCTAGAATAGAGAAAGAGAAAATGGGGGTGGGGGATAACTCAGTGATAAAGCGCTTGCCTAGCACTGACAGGACTCTGGGCTAAGTCCCAGCTCAAAAGCAAATGAACAAACAAGAAAAAACAAAAAGGAAGGAAGGAAGGAAGGAAGGCAGGCAGGAAGGCAGGAAGGAAGGAAGGAAGGGTAGATAGAAAGGAAGGGAAGGATGGAGGGAAGGAAGATGCAAAGGAAAAAGAGAAGGTATGGACGTACCAAATAAAGAAGTGAACTGGAGAAAGCATCCAAGCAAACAGCACTCTATGGCCAAAGATGAAGCAATTTGAACAGAATGAAAAATAATACTATTGGAATAAAGGTCAAAGAATAAATGTTCACAAATCTATGCTGAAAGAAATAGAATAAGTTAATATCTGGGAAGGAATGGACACTTCTTTAATATAATTTCAATGAATGAATGTAGAAGAAACAAGGGGAATGGAAAAATCACCATTTTGGAAAAACACAGTAATCAGCAATTTCAACTCCCAGTACTGAAAAAATAAAACCTGCAGTAATAGTTGTTACAATCAAGATTCAAAGATGAATACTAAAAGTTTAGGGGGGAAAATACTTGCATAGCCTTAAAGTATCTACCCCCAAGTAGTTATTAAATACAAATGGAAAAATAATGAATTTACAGAGGAGAAACCTTGGCAGAACCACCTCAAGCATTTGATCAAGGCTCACTTTACCAGTTAAAAGACATAATGACATACAGGGACACTGTATGATCTTCACAATGTTTCTATAATTATAAAGGTATTTCAGAATAAAAAGTTTAAAAAAAATAGAATGCAGATCTTTAAGAGAAATTAATAATATGTTACAACATGTAGAAGTACACTGAAAACAACAGCACAAAGGTGTGCAGGAGGAAACAGAGGTGTGTATCATAAGGCTCTTGAACCACAGGTAAAGTCATGCCATTTTACAGGATGACAGATTCTGCTAAATCTAAGATGCCTACCATAAACCCTGATGTAACCCCAAAACGAAACAACAAAGAACCATAGCCAATAAACCAATGAGGGAGATAAAATTAAAAAAGCTTAAAAAGAGAAAGTATGAAAAATACACTTTACTAAAACTAATTAAATGAAAGCTAGAGTGACTCTACTTATAGCAAAGTAGAAATTAAAGCAAACAATATTACATGAGATAGGAAGGGTCCTTCCATAATGGTATATGGTTCAGCTCATTAGGAGGATGTAGACATCCTACACGTTAGCACACCCCATGCCGGAATTTCAAGACACACGAAGCAACAATAGGTAGAACTCCAAGGAAAAATAAAGAAGTCCACAATGAAAACATTATTTCCACACCCCTGTCTTGGTAGTTGATAGAAATAGAAGATCAGTAGGAATATACAAGACTTGAACAGTACAGCCAACCAACTTGATCCAAAGGACAATAATATACTTCACCTAACAACAGCAAAATAAGCCATCTTGTCAAGGGTATACAGAACATTTCCCAAGATAGGCCAAATTCATGGACATAACATAAGGGTTTTTTTGGTTTTTTTTGTTTTTGGTACCAGGGATTGAACTCAGAGGTACTAGGCCTCATCCCCAGCCCTTTTCTAATTTTTAATTTTGAGGCAGGGTCTTGCTAAGTTGCTTAGGACCTCACTAAGTTGCTGAGACTAGCCTTGAACTTGAGATCCTCCCGTCTCAGCCTCCCAAGCTGCTGGGATTATAGGTGTGTGCCACCACACCCAGCAAACAGAAGGTTTAATACTAGCAAACTTTGGTGTTTGATTCCAAAGAAATTAAATTAGAAGTTATAACCAACTATTTCTCGAGCATCCTCAAATATTTGTAAAGTAAATAACACTATTCTATAACTAACCATAGGTAAAACAATAAATAAAAAGGAAAATTAGAAAATATGTTGAACTGAACTAAAATGAAAACATTAAAATTGGTGGAATGCAGCTAAGACCTGTTTCATTTGGAGTGAAATTTATGGCAATAAATGCTTATATTAGAAAAGAAAAAAATTTCAAATCAATAAATCAGCCTTAACTTTAAGAAAATAGAAAAAGAAGAGATAATTAGACTCAGAATATGGAAAATAAAGGAAATTATATAAAAAGAACAGAAATTAATAAAAAAGAAAACAACAAAGAAGATCAATACAATCAACTGCTTGTTTTTTTATGTAAGCAATAAAATCAATAAACTCCTAGACAGAAGGCTGAGGGGAAAAAAGGATAAAACACAAATTACCAATATCTGAATGAGACAACTGGTATCACTAGAGGTTCTACAGATTTTAAAGAATAATTAGGTAATGTTATGAATAGCTTCATACCAATAAATTTTATACCTTAAATTAAGTGGAAAAATTCCTTGAAAGACACAAACTACCAAAGTTCCCTCAAGAAAAAAGAAACCCAGAAAACTTTGTTAAAGAAACAGAATTTATACTTTTAAAAAATCTTCCCACAAAGAAAATCAAGAACCAAATGCCTCATTGGTTAATTCTATCAAACTTTTAAAGAAGTTGTATCAGTTTTCAACAAACTCTTTGAGAAAAGTGATGAAGCCATAATTCTTTCCAGGTGATTCTATGAGGCCAAATTACTTTGCTATCCAAAAAACAAAAATATTACAAGAAAACTACACTTTTAGTATTATTCACAAACAGAAAAAAAAAATCTTCACAAAATTTTATTCCATTTTATTTATGTATTTTGGTACCAGGAATTGAACCCAGCAATGCTTAACAACTGAGTCACATTCCCAGACCTTTTCATTTTTTATTTTGAGACTGAGTCTTGCCAAGTTGTTTGGGACTTGCTAAGTTGCTGAGGCTGGCTTTTTGAGCTTTCAATCCTCCTGCCTCATAAACCTGAGCTACTGGGATTACAGTTGCATGCCACAACACCCAGTTTCAAAAAATTTTAGAATGTTGACATAGTGGTTTACTATGGAATCATTAAAATTATATAGTGTAAGAATACTTAATATTAAAAAATGAAACATTGTTGAAAGGAAAAAGCAAGTTACAAAATACTGTAAAAGCATGATCCTATGTATGTAAAAGAGAAATACTGTATGTGTGCATTTGTATGCATTTCTGTATGTAACTTATAAATTGAATAAAGATGACACATAAAAAAATTTTAGAAAGTTGAATCCAACTATATATAAAAGGATAATATATCATGACCAAATGAAGTTTATTCAAAGACTGCAAGTTGCTTAGTTTTAGACAACCAATTAATGTCATTCATTTTAAAAACAGACTTAAGTAGAAAAACTATATAATTGTCTCCAAGATATTTAGGACTGAAAATAACAAAATCTAACATTCTTTTCTGACTAAAAAATCTCAGCCAACTATAAATAGGAAATAATTTCTTCAACATGATAAAGGCTATCTGCAAAATAAAACTTTTAAACTAAATTAAACTAAACTAAACGTAGGAACCACCATCCCTACTGGTGAAAGATTTAATGCTTACCCAAAAGATCAGAAAGAAAAAAGAATGTTTGCCTTTGTCACTTCTATTCAGTGTTGTGTTAGTGTTCCAACCACTGCAACAAGGCAAGAAAAAAAAAATCCGATGACAAAGGAAGAAGTAAAATTGTCTACATGAACAGATGACATATGTTCTATGTAGAAAATCTTATGGAATCTACAGACAAAGGATACTAGAAATAGTAAGTAAATTTAGCAAGATTATAAGAAACAAAACCAATATACTCATATTAATTGTATTTCTAACAGTAGCACAATTGGAAATTAAAATTAAAAACAATACCGTTTACAATAATAAAAATGTGAAATATTTAAGGATAATGTAACAGAAGACCTGCAAGCCCTTTATGCTGAAAATCATAATACTGTGCCATAAGAAATTAAAGAAATAAATAAATGATGAGAGAGGTCATGTTCATAGGTCAGAAGGCACAGTGTTGCTAAGAAGTCAATTGTCTTCATATTGTATTGCCGTTTCAACACAATTCCTATTTTTTTAAAAAAGCTCGTCAGACTGTAGAAATTGAAAAACTTATACTAAAATTTATTTGGAAATGTGAGGGTCTCAAAATAGTTTTCTTCTTTTGAAAGAGAAAAGAGATGAAAGATTTACTCATTGAAAACCTGCCACAAATCTATAATAATAAAGACAGTGTATCATTGGCTTAAAGACAGACAAATAGATCAGTTGAACAGAATAGAGTTCAGAAATAGACCCACATATAAATTGATTGATTTGAGACAATGACACCAGGACAATTCAGTGAAAATGAAGTAGTATTTTCAAGAAATGGTGCCCAAGAAATCAGATACCACATACAATTTTTAAAAAATTTAGACCTCACACTATGTACAAAACTTAACTCAGAATGTATTGTAGAATTAACCAGAAAACCCAAAATCGTAAAATTTTGAGAAGAAAATGGGAGAAAATTTTGGATGACCTTTTGTTAGACAACATTTCTATTATATATCCCAGGCACATTTAAAACTGGCAAATAATTTAAAACTGGCAAATTGTATTTCATCATAATTAGTAATAGTGACTCTTTGAAAGACATGGTAAAGCGAATAAAAAGACAACCCATAAAAAGAAGGAATATTTACAAAAGACTTGAGAGTGTGCTGGACTCAGTGGTATATGCCTGTAATCACATCAACTAGGGAGGCTGAGGCCAGAGGATTGTGAGTTCAAAGCCAGCCTCAGCAACTTAGTAAGGTCCTACACCACTTAGTGAGATCCTGTCTCAAATAAAAAATAAAAAGGGCTGGGGATGAGGCACAGTGGTTAAGTGCCCCTGGGTTCAATCCCCAGTACCAATTAAAAAAAAAAAAAAGGATTTGAGAGTGTAATATATTAAGAATTCTCCAAAATTAAACAATAGGAGAATGAATCACCCCAAATGAATTGGCAACATTTTTGAAATGAAACTCCAGTCACATAAAATATATGGATGTCTAACAAGTACATGAAAAGATGGTGATCGTCATTGGGAAAATATAAAGTAAAGAGGTACCACCATATGTGTATAGCATGGCTGAAATGAAAAACATTGACCAACTGACCTCTTATGATTGTATTTGTAGGAAACCCAAAAAGAAGCTAGAGATAACCTATTACATTAAATAAGGAAGTTATCACGATGACTGGATATAAAGTCAATTATGAAAATTGTTTATATTTCTATATCCTACTAGTATAAAATCATTCATTGAAATTTATTAAATTGTACCAGTATCAGAAAACAATAAATGTTCACCAATAAAATCCAACAAAAGAGTTGCAACTTCTCTACACTGAAGGAAAGAAGATCATATTATCTTCATGGATTGAAATACTCAATATTGTAAAGATGTCAGTTTTCCCCAAACTGATTTGAAGATTCAATGAAATTCCAGTCAAAATCCTCTCAGAGGAGTTTGTGGTATGAGTGTGCATGTGTGTGTGTGCATACATGCATGTATAGGAATTGAGCATCTGTTTCTCCAGTGTATTTGGAAAAGACATAAAGAAAAAAGTTGCTTTCTGAAGAAAAATTTGCATTGAAGCTACAGTCATTTAGAGAGTGTGGTGTTGGCCCAAGGGAAGACAAATGGGCCAGTGGAGAAGACTAGCAGGTTCTGGAACAGTCTCTCAGCTTATGAAAGAGGCACACTTGCAGTTCTGTGCGGAAAGGATGGTCTTTCCCGTAAAGATAGTTGCTGCCTTAACTAGATATGGGGGAAAACAGATTCCCACAAAAATCAACTTTGGGTGTTTTATAGACCTAAAAGTGAAAGGTAACACAATGTAACTTCTACAAGATAAAGCATGTTCATACTCATGATCTTAGAGTGGACAAGGATTTTGTTAAACAGGACACACAAGGTCCTAACAATAAAGGAGACAGCATGTTTGACCACATTAAAAATAAGGCTATCTGTTCATTGAAAGATATCATGAAGAAATGATATCTCGACAGACTGAGAAGATTCTTGTAATACACATAATTAACAAAATCCAAAATAATGCTGCCACAAGTCAATAAAAAGCCAGAAAATCAAGACAAAAAGGGAGAAAACACTTAAACAGACACTTCTTTGTGACACTATCTAAATGATGAAACATGAGACAAGATGGTCAATGCCACTTAAGTCAGAATGTATTGTAGAATTAAACAGAAAAACCATCAGAGACATATAAATCAAAACTACTAAGAGATATCATTACAAATATACCAAATATCTAAACTTAAAAGATTGATAAAACCAAGGGTTTGCAAGGCTGTGAATGTTGGAGCTCTCACAAATAACTGGTCCAGGGATGACTACTTTGGAAAGTCGGGAAGATCTACAAAAACTAAATATAAACTCTATGAGGTATATACTGAAGTATATATCCAGAAGAAATAAGTACATATGTTCACCAAAAACCCATACATTTTTCATAACAGCAATATTTGTAGTAACCAAACCCTGGAAGCAATCTAAATATCCCTCTATAGTGGAATAGATGAATAACTGTGATACAACACTATTATACAGCTGTGAAAATGAATTAACTAAGACCAGGCAGCCCCATGAGGGAATATTACAAACCCAATATTCAATGAAAGAACCAGACACAAATGAATATACTGATTGGCTCAACTTTAAAATTCAAATATGGGCAAAACCAATCCATGCTGACATGTTTGAATGGTCATTTCCTTTGTGGGAAATGTGTAATGACTGGGCGGGGCATGATAGAAACTTCTGGGTACTGATAATATTTGTTTTCCTGGTCTGGGTGGTGTTCACATGGATATACTCACTCTTCATAAATTCATTAAGCCATATACTTGTGATTTGTTGACTTTTATGCATTTACATTACATTTCAATATGTGTATATTAAAATATGTATGTGGAAAGATGAAATAGATGTACTTTTCTCTGCTCCTCCTGCTAAATACAACTGACTCCTCTGGATATTGTGTATAAAGAAAACTCTGAAAAGTGGATAAAAGAAATCTGCTCAGCTAGGGACCCTGAGATCCAAGGAACAACATGGTGATAGGCTCCTTGGGTTTTCTTTTCATCTCATATGTCCAAGATTTGGAGCTGAAGAAGCAAGAAACCAAGAAGTAACATCAAGCACAGACAAAAATGAAGACCCAATGAAAGCTTGATCTCTAGTCAAAGGACCAGGAAAGGGACAACCCAGAAAGATAGAAAACTTAGTAACTGCTCTACTTTAGCCACATGACACAGAAAAAAACTGTGCCACCCTGCCTCCCTGTGCAGCAAAGCCCAAGTGTTGAGTACAGACTTCCACCATAACCAGCCTACACTAAGATGTCTGTCTTAGTCTGTTTTCCGTTGCTGTTACAAAATACTTGAGAAATTGGTAATTCATAAAGAATACAGGCTTATTTAGCTCAGGGTTCTGGTAAATCTAAGAGCAAGAAACTGGCATCTTCCTGGCATCTGGCAAGGGCCCTCTTGCTATATCATAACATGGCAGAGGGTATCACATGGTAAGACAGAACAAGTTTGCAGGAGAGCGCTCACTAATATAACAAAACCACTCCTTTTGTTAATCCATGAATTTAGTAATTCACAAATAGATACATTCCATTCATGAGGGCAGAGCCCTCCTGACTTAATGACCTCCCCATGGTCCTACCTCCAGATGTCATTAATATATGAATTTGAGAATCAAGTTTCCAACACATGAAATTTGGAGACACAGTCAAATCACAGCAGTGTCCCAGACCTTTGGCTAGGATGGGAGGGTCAGAGCCAGGATTTTTGTCTATGCTGGGCAGACCTACCATCTGCAGTGCCAGCAGAGACCTATGGGGAGTCTGGATTTCCACATCCCCCCATAGTAATAAGATCCAAAAGATTTCTGATGAAGGTTCAAGAGCAATTCAAGGGGAATACACAGCGTTTTCAACTAATCATGCTAAAGCAACTAGGCATCTGAGCATTCATAGGCAGAAAACAAAAAACACAACCTCCAGCCCAAATCTTACAACTCATAAATCTGGTCTTAAATATAAAATATATTAGTATTTTTTAAGAAAGAAACATTTAGGCAAGCTGGGCATGGTGGCACATGCCAGTAATCCCAGCGACTTGGGAGGCTGAGGGCAGGAGGATTGAGAGTTCAAAGCCAGCCTCAGCAATTTAGTGAGGCCTTAAGCAACTCAGTGAGATCCTGTCTCTAAATAAAAAAAAAATATTTTAAAAGGCTGGGGATGTGGCTCAGTGCTTAAGTATCTCTGGGTTCAATTCCTGACACCAAAAAAAAAAAAAAAAATAGGAAAATGTAAGAGTAAATCGTTGGGATTTAAGGCTTCGCAATGAGTTTTTAGACATGATAACAAAAACATGATTCGTAAGGAAAAAAATCAGTAAGTTGCATTTTATGGAAATAAAATATTTTTTACTCTGCAAAAATCCTTGTAAAGAGGATGAAAAGACAAGTTGCAGAGTAGGAGAAAATATTTGCAAACTTCATAGCTGACAAAGGTGTAGTAGTATCTTGAACACATGGAGAACTCTCCCAATTCAACTATGAAAAAGTCAATTAAAAAATGGAGGAAGGAAATGAGCAGACATTTCACCAAGAGGATATATAGATGGCAAACAAACACATGAAGAGACGTCAAACATCATTAACCATCAGGGAAATGTAGATTAGAAACTGCAATGATATATCACTACATACATCTCAGGATGACTTAAAAAATAAATATTGACACCACCAAATCCTGGTGAGGGTGCGAAAAAACTGGATCACTCATACATTTCTGGCAAGAGTATAAAGTGGTAGAGCCATTCTGGAAAACTTTGGCAGTATCTTTAAAAAACAGACATATATACATATGGCCCAGTATTATCTTATAGAAAAAAAACCTTATGTTCACTCAAAAACCTGTACATGAATTTTGAGACAGTTTTATTTTTAATGGCTCCAAACTGGAAATAATCCTGATGTCTTTCACAGGTGGATAGTGAAAATGTCTACCATTCATACTATGGAATAGTATATTACTTGGTGCTAAAAGGGAACAAACTATTGATACAAACAATAATTCTGACGAATCTTCATAGAATTTTCCTGGATGAAAAAGTTAATCCCCAAAAGTTATGTACTGTGTGATTCCACTTACATAAGATTCTTGAAATGGCAAATTTATTGGAATGAAACGCAGATTAATGGTTGGCAGAGGTTAGAAAGGGATAGGTGGGAGGAAAGTGAGTGTGGCTACAAAAGGGGAGCAAGAGAGAACACCTCTTGGAAATGCTCCCTGCCTTGACTGTCTTAATGTCAGTATCTAGGTGGGATTTTGAACTACAGGATCTTGTCTTGCAAGACGTCACCACTGGGGAAACTAGAGAAGGGATACAGAGGATCTGTCTTTTTTCTTACAACTACTTGTCGATCTAGAATGATCTCAAAATTAAAATCTGTACTAGCCAAGTCCTTCTCAAAGAAAATGAAAAGTAGAGATGTAAGCTATATGACCTGACAACTGTCTTTGGAAAACAGTTTGACATAAAATTAAACATACACCTTGTTCTCTACTATAATTGATCTCCTCAATACAGATCTTAAGGAAACTTTTCACAGATGCATCAGGAGATGTGTAAAGAATGTTTCTAGCAGCATTATTTGTAAGAGCAGCAAGAAGTCTGGGTGTATTTTCCAATGTTAATTTCCTGGCTTTGCTAATGTACTGTGGTTATATAAGATGTTATCATGGGGCAGCAGGGCAAAGATACACACGAAGTTCCTGTGATTTTTTTTTTTTTGCAACCTCTATGCCATTCTAAAATTATTTTGAGTTTTAAAAACTGGACACATTTTATTGAAAATGATTTAAAAATTGGGGCATACAGTGGAATACTAAAAAGCAATGGAAATGTAAGAAATGCTGTTGTACATATCAGCAGAGAAATCTCAGGGACATAATGGAAAGAAAATGCAAGTCATAGAACAGAACTTACAGTTTGATAACTGATATAAAATTCAAAAGATGAAAAACAAAGCAATGTATTGTTGAAGGACACATTCAAATGTGATAAAATGCAAAGCAAAGCCAGGGTTCTGGATTTTCAAGTTGCTGGGGAAGCAAGGAAAACACCTGGGGACATCAAAAGTGTTGTAACATTTGGTTTCTCCAGCTGGGTGGAGAACAAATGGGCATTCACAGTGACAGGCTTTCTTTAGAACTTCTCTATATATAGCACATACTCAATAGGAAGCTTTACAGACTTTTTAAAGATGGACACAAAGATGTCATGTTGAAGAAACTCTTTCTAGTGGGGTTGCCAAGGTGAGGTTCAGAGTGGACACATTTTCTGCAACCCAGAGAAAGGCTGATGGCTCTAGGGCAGGTCAAGGGCGAGGCCCAAAGTACAAAAGCAACAATGGATGGAGAAGAAGGGAGAATGGAAGCAGAGCAGACGTGGAGTCTCTTAGGCTCTAATTCCCACAGCATGATGATGACATTCTGTGAGCATCATTAGTACCTGATCCAACTACAGCAGCCTAGAGGTGGAACTGGGTTTCTCTCATTTAAACTGGAAGAATCTTACCAGGGTCCAGCAAGGCATTCTGACCTAGTCAGTCCAGTTAGATCTGGCAAGCATCTGGATGATGTAAAAGCTTAGAAATGATCAAAGAGCCCATCCCCCTCTCCCCTCCCACCATTTCACCTTGTATGTGAAGGTCCAGATGATCAGGGAAGGTGCTGGACTTGCTTAGGCTTACCCAAAGGCTGGTGTTATTTCTGTCACTACTTAGCTGTGTTGTCTTCCTGCAGATGAGCTGAGAACAACATGGAGGGTGCAGGAAGACAGCACCAGGTATTAGGAGAAGGTACAGTTGGAAGAGTGTTGCCTGGTTGGGTGCCCTCCTGTGGAGAGACCACTTGCAGAGGCAGAAGAGTGGTGGCTTGGGAACCCCCTTTCCCTCTAGGGCTCCCTTTAGCCCCATGCTGAATGTGGTTTCCTAGGGAGCAGGAACCCCAGAGCAGAAGTGGGGTGGAAGTTGGGAAGGATACCCTCACTCTGTTGTCAAGCACAGCCAAGCTGATATCTCAGAGGGTTGACCTACAACCCCTAGGGCTCCAAAATATAAGAACAAGAACAGTTGTTCTGATTTGGGGTCTAGACATTTATTGGAGCATTCAACAAGTATTTCTTAAGCCCTGAGCTTGGTTCTTGGGGTCCAAGAGTGGAACCTCAGCTGTTGCTTTCGTGGTACTTGCTGTCAGGGGTTTAAAAAGCAAAGAGAGGCTCTGGGAGAAGCAGCTGGAGGCAGACAGGGGAACAGCCTGAGCATATCCAATAAATTCAAAGGGCGGGGGGATTAACAAATATCCCCTGGGAATATGCAGGCGAAGGTTGCCTCCCACTCCTCTCTCTCTCTTCCTATAACCCCTAAAGTATGTCACAGATATGCAGGTGCTAATCCCCCCAAAACATTCTGCTCCATGGCACAGATGAACGAGACCACAGGGGGTGGGGGTGGCAGGAGAGTAAGAGGTGGCTTTGTAAACCACCCCCACCCCCGCTCCTTTAGCCAGGATGCTAGCTTCCTGGGAGTGTTTCTAAGCTTGGCATTTGCTCTTTGCTCTCATCCACTCACAATTTATCGCCTGTGCCTCGTGGGAGGCCAGTGGGAGGTCACTGCCGTTTCCTCTGGGAGTTCATTGTCCAGATACACATAATTACCAAGACTAGGAGTGGCATCATTGTCAGCCTGACCGCCCCAGGGTCAAAAAACACAGGACACTGTCCTGGAGACAGCCACGCTGGCATTCAGGGAGTCCCTGCGCCTTCTCTTCCTTGGGGGCAGGTTACGATTTAGCATAAAATAAGCAGTCGGTTTGAGGTAGGCGCGCCCTATACTGGCGCCTCTTCTCGCGCTACCAGGTCTACCGGGACACCTACAGACCCAACACAGGTCGCCCAGATGAAGGATCCGGGCCTAGAGGGGAGGACCGGCTAGAGGCCACACGGGGCGACAGTCGGGGCACCCCCCCCCCGCCCCTCCCTCCTGTCTGCGCCAGGAGTCCGCACCTCTTCCCATTCCCCACCACACCCTGGCTCTCCCGCAGCCTCCTTCCTTCCTTCTTGCCCTCTCGGACGACTGCATGTGCATCGGTGTCTCGCAAGGTGGAGGAAGGGACGAACATCTAGGTTTAAAAGACTAGAAGCAAATGTCCCGATGATTTTGTGTCGTTTTTCTGGGTTCAAAACAGGGTGTTGAACCTGTTCTGGGTAAGACAGAAGTAGCGGGCAGCTAGGGACGGTTCGAGGGGCCTCTCAGAGACAAGGAGAGGTGGCCCTCTCCCGCCCGGTGCGGGCTCCGGGTGGGCGGGCGCACGCCCCCCAGCCCCGCAGCGCCGCGGGCCCCGCATGACATCAGAGGCTGGGGAGCGCGCAGAGCGCAGGCGCCGGCAGAGAAGGCAGGCTGGAGGGGGCCGACTGGCGCGGCTCGGGAGAGCGCTCCTCCGCCCCGCGCGCGGTCCCTGCGCCCCGCTCCGCCCGCGCCTCGCTGCCCGCGCCGCACCTCGGGCGTCCAAAGCGCATCGCCCTCGGCAGCCCAGCCTCAGTCTTCCTCCTCCTCCGCCTCCTCTCTCTCTCTCCTCCTCCTCCTCCTCCGCTGCCGCTGCCGGACACGCAGCCGCAGGCCGGGGCCGGGACGCAGCTGGGGAGTCAGGGACGCGCGCAGCCAGCCCTTCCCCCTCCGGCTCCCGCACCGCCGGCCGCCTCCCCTAGCCCTCCTCCTTTCCCCTCCCTGCTCCTTCGCTTCTTCCTCCTCCTCTACCGGCCCCGGCTGCCAGCACCATGTCTGCAGGGGGAGATTTTGGGAACCCACTGAGAAAATTCAAGTTAGTGTTCCTGGGGGAGCAGAGCGGTAAGTACCCGGCTTATTCTCTTGGCTTAGCGCCGAGTCTTCCCTGCCGCGGGTTTACCCACGCCTCGGGGACCCCCGACCCGGGCTCCGAAAGGCCCTTCCACGCCTGGGTGGAGAAGAGGGATGGGGATGGGGAGATCGGGGGTCAGATCAGCGGGGCTGGGCTAGGGCGGGGATGAGTGTAAGGGCTGAGGAGGTGCTGGGGCCAGGGGTGGGGCGATGGTGGGATCTGGGCGGGGGTCGGGGTGCAGGTGCAGGTGCAGCGAGGCGGGGAGGCGGGAGGGCGGCGGCTTGCTCTATCGTGCTGGCCAAGGCGTGAAGGCGCCGGGCTCGCTGGCTCGCTCGCACTGCGGCACCGGCTGCAGGCGACAGCGCAGGTGGCCGGGTGCCGGCGAGAGTGGGGGCAGGGGGACAAGTGCCCCTTTTGGGAGAACAAGGTGGGGCTGGGGTCTGGCCGCACCCGCAACACGGCTGCGCCGAAGTGTTCCCTGCGGCCCCTGCCTGGAACCATGTGAAAGGGGATGTCCAGACCCTGGAACAGTCTCTGGGTGATGGTGGTGGGTAGGGTGGTGGGGAGGGGAGACGGACACCTGTCTTCTTCAAAGAGCCGGAGCAGGCCATGGGCGAACAGGACATCTATCTCCCCAAGCTTAGGTCAGATTGGGCAGAAGGTTCCAGACCCACTGTCCTTCGTTGACACATGTTAACCTCCTAGGGGTCCACGGGTGTGGACGATTGACAGCGAAGGTTCCTTCAGTGCCAGGTGATTTGAGGGATGGTACGGGGGCACCGAACATTACAGGCTTGAAGCCCGGGCGCTGGGCAGAGAAAGGCCCAGGCGACACGCCCTGCCTGGCTTCCCAGCCCCCCTCCAGAGAGCATCAGCCAAGGCGGAGGATTCTTCCCACCCCCACCTTCCTGCTTATCGCCCCTCTTGGGGGGAGGGGAGGTCACCGTGGCAGCTGGCCAGAGCCGGGGGAGGGGGAGACTGAGGGCTTCTCTTCTGCCACGCAGCCTACCCGAATAAAGCATCTTTGAAACCAGGTTGGCCCAAGGTGGGAAGCCCAGACTGATGGGCAAGGACCCCTGTGACACCTGTAGAAAGAAGTGACTCCCAGAGCATCTCTCCAGGGTCCTCCTGCCTTCAGGGAGACAAGCTGGGCCCTGAGCAAGCTCTGTTCTCAGAGAAGAACGTCCCTGAGCAGGCAGGACCCCCAGCTCTAGCTCTGCAGACCAGTCCTATTCAGCTGGCTGGGTGTCTGCCTACAAAGGTCCAAGGGAAGGGAGGCTGGGGAGGCCCTGGTAGGCTCAGGGAACAGTGTTGCTGTGACGTGTGCATGTGGGCAGTGGAGATCACGTGGCTGCTTTCTGTCTGCTGATGCTCATCACCTGAAAGAGAGGTTGAGAGATGGTCAGCTGGCCCTAACATGGAGAGATGGGTTTGGGACATTTCAGATCAAGTTCAACTCAGCCTCCCAGCCCTATGCCAGGGACTTTGATTTCCTGTTCTTAATAGATCCCCAGTGTCACAGAGCTGACTTTTTCCTGTGTCTGGAAGGGATGGGGTGGTCTTCAGCCCTGGGAGAGAATCTAAAGGCATCTGTAGTTGGGGAGTTGAATTTTTAGCTGGCTGCCGTAAGCCAAATTCGAGACCTCTTGGAGACTGATCTTCTGTTTCTGAAAAGTGGTTGCTTGAAGTTCCTACGCCTTCATGTTTCCCTGGTACCTCGACTGTGGTAGGGTCTCAACAGACGTTTATTTATTCCATGTCTGAATGAACACAATTCATTAAATAACTAGGAGTTTGTTGAGGAAAACATCTCTGGTGAGTCTGAGTAGAAAATCTGGGCTTTCCCAGAAGCTCTGCTGAGGCCCCTTCTGAGCCCTGCAATGCCCCTTTGTTCCTAAAAACCACAGCCGAAGTCTAAGAAAGCCTAGCATCTCCCCTGCATGTTGAGATGGGAAGGGATCCCAGGGGACAGGGAGGGCTTATCTAGAGCCCCATTGTGAATTGTGAACATTTCTGGGGGGCAGAAACCCACATCTCCCATTTCCAATCCACCATTTTTTCAGCATGTCACTGGGAAATAATATGACCTTGAATTGGGGAAGCCAGAAATTGGGGAGCTTCCCTAAGAAGGGATGAGGACTTAGGAATGTCTGGATTGGGTGACCTGGTGGGAATGCTGGGCTGGTTGGTTGGGGGCAGGGTTTGTGGGCCCTTGGAACATGGTCATTAGGGAGGCAAGGCACTGCCATCAGGGAGATTGGCTTCTGGCCACCCTGGTCCCTTCTGGCAGGGAGCCCTAAGGCCCTGAATAGCATCCTTCTATTTTGTTGTATCATTAATGGGTTACTTATAGAACTTTTGGGGTCTCTGAGTTAGGTAGGGGATATATGTAGCCCTCAGCCTGGTGGGATGGGGAATTGCCACCACTATCACTCTTCTGTCTTGCCTCTGCAGTTTTGCATCTGCTGATCCCATGCACCAGCATCCTCTGCAGACTGTGCAGTGGAAGGAGCCTCCTGAGGTCTGGTCCTCAACCGCACCCTGACTCTCCCTTCCTATGTGATCTTGGGGGTCCCTCACCTTCTATACAGGAGAGACTTGGATCAGCTGAACTCTGTGGAGCCTTCTAAAGCAGCAGTGGCCTGCCTATAAGAGCTGAGTCCATTACTCAGGGGCCAGAGGAAAGGAACGAAGGATGTGACCTTCCATTGTTTCTTGTGCCTGGTATTATGGTTGCATTTCTCTGGGCCAGTGGGCAAGGGCTGCTGGGTTCCAAAGAGGAGAGCCAGGCTAGAGCAGTGTGAGGAGAAAGGTATTCAGAGTCAGACAATCTCAGGTGGGCATCAAACCTTCAAAGATACCCAGGAACTGATTCGAATGGGAAGCACTTGACGAACCAGCTCAGCAGAGAACACCTCCACCTATGAGAGAACCCACCCAGTGGTAGAGTGATCATTGTCCCCTGACAGTGGCAACCCAGCCTGGGGTGAGATTGTGGGCAGGGTGCTATGGACCCAGGGTGAGGGATTTCCTAGAAGCAGGGAGTCTGTGCAGTCCTGCTGTGCTTAGATGGCTCTCTAGGCCTTCAGGACATGTCTTCATGCTGAAGGCAGAGATGGGGAACATAGGGGATGACACATGCCAGTTATGACGAGGGCAATCAGAGAAGACTGACAGAAGCAGTTGTCTGAGGAAGGAGAGCAGGCCTGCAGGAGTCTGATGGCATTCTTTGGGGATCCAGGCTTCACACAGCACATCTTTGTGTGCGTGGTGGGAAGGGAGGGTCAGGGACTCTGCTGTCTCTGTCCCCTTCCTGTCTCCCCTTCCCTCCAGCTGAAGCAGGAGGACTAGCTGCACACAACTCAAGCTGTCTGCTTTCCTAGGTTGAGACCAGTGAGGTTCTCCCTCCGACCAGCCACTTCTCCGCAGGTGTGCCTCCACCTCCAGTAGGATGTGAATGGCAGCCCCTGGAGTTGTGCGTCAGTGGCCCCCGCAGGCAGCTGTCCCTCCCTTTTTCTCCTTCCTCCTTCCCCCATCCATCACCTGTTTGTTTATTTAATCAGATCTTTGAATGTGTCCTTGCCTTCATGGGGCTTGCTGTCCAGTAGGGAGCATAGATGTGTGTGGATCTAATTACAGTAAGACTCAGGAGAGCCACGCAGGGGAGGAACAGGTATAGGATCCCATGGCTGGAGCGTCTGACACACATTTGGGCAGGTGTCGGAGGGCCTTCTCTAAGCCTCCGGAGACAGCAGGATGCTTCTCCCTTCTCACTGGGCTGGGTGTGGGGAGAATTTCTTGCAAGGCGCTCACCCTTCAGAGAACTTTGTCCTCCATCCTCCTCAGCAGAAAGTGTGTGGGGTGCAGGCATCCAGGCATCGGAACAAGGGAGACTCTCAGGTGCCTGACTTGCTGGCACTGGTAGGGACCATCCCCCACTTCCGTCCCATTCCTCTCCAGTTAAGGGTGAAGGATGACTCTGTGGCCCCCAGCCTGGGAAGCCCACAGCCTGAGCCCTGCTCTCTGGGCAGCCAGCCCACCCACGGAGCCCTTTGCTGGCCTGGTGTTGTGCCTGCGTTCTCCTCCCCACCCACTCCCATACCTGCTTGGCCATGCATGATGGCATCCAGCATTGCCCTCTCTTTTTTTTTTTAACATTTAAAACAAAATTGGTCACATGCTGTTCCATGACCTTTCTTCTGCAGTCTGTTAACTAAGGATTTAAAAATGTTTATTAACTTTTTTAGTTACAATCCCAGCTGAATTTAAAGTGCCTAAGGATGACCATGGCACCTTTGGAGGACCATGTCTTAGCCGTCCTTTCATCCCTCCTCATCCCCGAGTCTGTGGGGCATTTATGCTCACTGAATATCTTGATGTGAAAATGATGACATTATCCTTGATGTGTGAGATTTGCTGATGACCTATCAGTAGATTAAAGTGAAGGGTCTTGCTGGGCACAGTGGCGCACACCTGTAATCCAAGCGACTTGGGAGGCTGAGTCAGGAGGATCTCGAGTTCAAAGCCAGCCTCAGCAACTTAGCGAGGCCCTAAGCAACTCAGTGAGACCCTGTCTCTAAATAAAATACAAAATTGGGCTGGGGGTGTGGCTCAGTGGCCAAGTGTCCCTGAGTTCAATCCCTGGTTCCAAAAATAAATAAATAAATAAATAAATAAATAAATAAATAAATAAATAAATAAAGTGAAGGGTCTTAAGGTGGCTTTGAAATAGGATTCCTTCATCCTGGTACCTGCATTTCTCAAACCAGAAGATTGTTGCCAGGGACACCTGAGAATCTTTTTCAGAGGACTATATCATTTAACCTTGGTGATGCCCAAACCACAGTCCATCTCAGGAACCTAAAGTTCTCTGGAAACCTCCCTCCCCCCGTATC
Organism: Glaucomys volans; assembly: GCA_020662805.1. Classification (NCBI taxonomy): domain Eukaryota; kingdom Metazoa; phylum Chordata; class Mammalia; order Rodentia; family Sciuridae; genus Glaucomys; species Glaucomys volans. The sequence continues at coordinate 106,049 of JAJEJO010003472.1, read as the reverse complement.
TCTGAAGAAATACAGGAAGGCTGCTAGGCCACCAGAGGTGGGACAGGCCAAGCCAGACCTGATGCTGCCAGAGGTCCCTTGGAGATCCAGAGTAAATCACCAAGCTACTCTGTGCCTTACCTATTCTGTCTTGCTTTCTTTCTTCCCAATTTTTCTTCCTTCCTCACTGGCTAGCATGAGAGTGGAGCACCTCGGATGTTGGATATAGACCCAGAACCATCACTTTTTATTTTCTTAAAGAGGTGTATGGAAGGGTCACACAGACCTGAAGATGAGTGTATCAATCCATTTTCCATTACTGTAATGGAATACTTGAGTCAAGTTAGTCTTATAAAGAAAAGAAGTTTATTTAGTTTATAGTTCTGAAGAGTCAGGGGCATGATGCTAGCTGGCATTGGCTCAGCTGTAGTGAGGACCAGAGTAGTGGATGACAGGTAGTCAATGGCAGGAGATATTGTGGAAGCAGGAAGTCACATCACAAAAACTGGCTAGGGGTTCTATAATCCCTTTTGAGGGCACAACCGATTTTGAGGGCACACCCCCATTGATCTAAGAACCTCCTAGTAGGTCCCACCTTCTAAAGGTTCCACAATCACACTGAGGACCAACCCTCCAACATTGAACCTTTGAGTGACAAGCCACATCCAAACCATAGCTGTGAAAACAAACCTAAATTTAGCAGAGAAAAATTATACAGACAAGATTCTGATGATCGAGACGAGAGAACTTACCAGCTGAAAAAGAAAGAAACTGTTAGGAAAGGTTTTGGCTGTGCAGTAATAGTAATTACCATCTCTTGCATAATCTGATCATCATTATCATTTACAGTCCCCAAATTATAATGAATCATGTTAAAATGTAAGAAAATTACTTCATTTTACTTTTCTGCTTTATTACATCTCTAAAATTGGTCCGTGAATATTTATCCTAATAGATGAATGCCCTAACATTTCATGCCAGTCCAGGGCAGGCTCCAGAGTGGTCCATCCAGGCTGCAGGGTCACCCGGTGTTCCCCATCCCATGGCTTCCACTCTTGCTGACTGCACAAGACTGCCTGGGCTCTGTGTAAATAATTTAGAGAAATTGTTGGACAGAACCATCAAGGAAGGTGAAAGAAAGTTACATAGAATGGCAAAATCCATCAGCACCAGGAGTGGACTGTGGAGTGAGTGTGCTGGGCATTTCTCAGCTGTCCATGTGTGATCCTTTTCCACTTGTCAACATGGAGAAGAGAAGGTGGGGAGCCCTGGGTGGAGGTTACTGAGGGAGAAGTACCAGGCAGTCCTCAGATGGGCAGCTCTTTTGTTAGAGCCAGAAAGACAGGCTGCTGGGAAATGGGGTTCCAGGCAGCACCTGGGGACTGGAAGTCCCAAGGGAACTGGGAATGGTAGGCTCATCTTTGTTTCCTGGAACAAGGGAAGGGAAAGATGAAGATCTACTCCTAAGAGCTCCTGAGCAGGGTCTTTATTGTATCTTTTTTTTTTAAATTTTTTACAGACTTCATTTTGATTCATTGGACACATATGGAGTACAAATTTTCGTTTCTATGGTTGTACATGATGTACATTCATATCATTCTTGTTAATCACACATGTACATAGGGTAATGATGTCTGTCTCATTCCACTATTTTTCTTGAGGCTTCAAATTTCAAATTCCTTTAATTATCTCTATAACTTTTGCCCCAAATGATGTGGGGGTCTTTTTAAAAAGTAAATTTTGACTACTCTGAATTTTTTTTTCTTTCTTTCTTTTTTTTGCGGTGCTGGGGATTGAACCCAGGCCTTGTGCATGCAAGGCAAGCACTCTACCAACTGAGCTATATCCCCAGCCCCTCTGAATACTTTTAATCATTTTAGTAAAGTGGTTTATTTTTAGAAGAAAAACATATTTATCCTGATCTCTTGGTAACAAGACCAGTGAGAGCCCAGGTAACTGGGCTACATGTCTTGGCTTGATGCCATCTGTCCCCAAGGGGTGACATACCCAAGGAACAGGTCTGGTTCCTGGAGGATGCAGATGTTGACTTACCCTTGAGGGCAGATAGAGCCTTTAAAGCTTCCAAGAAATGCTTAAAGAGAATGGAGCTGTGTCCTTCCTGAAGTTAACCTCAGGTGGCATTTATTGAACACCATGGTGCCTAAGATTCTTCAGGGGTACTTTGAACCTTCCCAGCCCCTGTGAGGGATGTGAAATTACCCCACTTTGTGGATCAAGAGGCAGAGTCTTGGAGACAGCTGGCCCTGCCCAAGGACTCACTGTGTATATGTGGCAGAATTAGAATTCAGACTCAGGTCTCTGTGAGGAACAGTGAACTGCTGGGAAAGACAGACCCAGGCCTAGGAGTAGGACGGAGAGGACAGAAGAACACCAAGGTCTTGTAGACATGAGGTCTGCCTTAAGTGGCTTAGGACATGTCCCTGACGAGCTGAAGAGTAACCAGCAGGGCCCTACATGGGTTAAGCTGCTAAGGGGTGTTGGGTTGCTGAGCAGGGATGAGGGCCATGGAGCCCGTTAAAGACAGAGACAGGGTCCCCCAGAGGGAGCTGGCATTGTGTGGCAGGCATTCTGTTGTAGTGGAGTGAACTGCTTATTGGGGTGGTTTGAAGGGAGTCGATGGAGTCAGCTGGCAGCTCACTGCTACAAAGAGATGCTGTCCAGGCTCTAGCAGAGAACTAGCTACCAAGGAGGGAAATTAAGTGACTGGCTTCCTCCTGGCCACATTCTCCCTCTAACCCTGGGGGCATCAGGGACCTGGAGACTCTGATTCTGTCCTGGGTCTATCACTGGCTGCTGTGTGTTGGATAAGTCCCAGCCCATCTCTGGCTCTCTGGATATGTCCCGTGCCCAGACTACTGAACAGGGTCACCCCTGGGGCCAATGGAGCTCCAACTTTGGTTCTGTAATTCAGTTCCAGCTCCCAGCTTGATGCCAAGCTAGTAACATTTGCAGCCTGGTCAGAGGGGCTGAAGAGAGGAGGGCATGGGATCAGGGGCTCTGCCCACTGTTTCCTCATATGCAGTCCTCTCCGGCCTACCTGTGCCTGGGGCCCAGCCCTCCCCAGTGTGTCCCAGCACTCTAGCTCCTCTCTCCTGATATGTGCTTGGCCTAAGTTGCCAGAAGCAGGGACAGACCCATCCTGAACTTCCTGTTTCTAGAGGCATTTCTTCCAGGCAGAAGACCTAAGATAAGGACAGAATGGCAGGAGACAGCTCCCAGGTGCTCCTTGTCCAAGACACTAACTTCCACAGCCAGGTAGGTGAATGATAAGTAGGGAGGACAGGAAACAAGATGGGTGTGCAGTGTCCTTGCCAGTTTAGGCAGAGCTTAGAGACCCCACCTTGTATTCCAGCCTTGTCACCACATCAGGCCTCCTGAGTCCTGGGCTTCTACCCCAGCTCACCCCTCTCCGTCTGGACTGTTTTGGGGTGCAATAGTACCACCCATGCCCATTTCCTAGTTGGGCATGACATTGGGGTCACAAGGATCAAATGCCTCATGTACTCACGTACACGGCTCACTGGCAAAAGATCAAGTGCTAGGTAACTTTGTCAGTGATGTGGTGACAAGACCCCCCCACCCCACAGCTGTTAAGGAATAAGGAATTATGGGTGTCCTGAGCACTTCTGTAGGTGAGTTGTGCTCCACAGCCTCTGATCTCACAGCCAGAGCTGTTCCTCCCATTTTATAGCTAAGGAAAGTGAGGCCCTGAGGGGAGGAGGCTCTCACCACACAGCAGGACCCAGAAGTGGCTGCTGCTGAGCAGGAAAGAGGTCAAGGTCTCTGATTCCCTAGCCAGTGTTTTTCCCTTGCTTACACCTGCTCAGAGCAGGAAGCGGGACAGACTCCCCCCACCCCACTCTTCCGGGGCCATCACAGCTGCTGGTGGGAAGAGCAGCTTGTCTTCCTGCATGGCCTGCAGGGGCCGAGGCTTCATGGTGGTGTGGCTGTAGGCCTTCAGGCATGTAAGGCGCTCAGAACGGTGCCTGCTCCAAGAAACCCGCGTTGGCATTCTCATAGGAGTATTTATACACCGGCAAAACTGTGAGCAGGGTCTCCTGCGGGGAGTCGGGGCAGGCTTCCAGAGGAGGTTTCACACAGTGAGCAGGAGCTCACCAGCAGACCAGGGAGGCTGGAGGACAGAAGTCCCAGCCATGCCACTGCATGAGGGGCTTGGGACTCCCAGGGAACCGGGCGTGGTTCAGGATGTCTGGACCTGGAGCATACAGGTGGCAGCGAGTGGCAGCAGAAGGGTTGCCTCTGGAGGGCCTGGCTTCCCCGTGTAGGAGTCTGGGTCCTCCCCGCAGGCAGTGGAGACCCCTGAGGGCTTTGACCGAGGAGGGCCATGCTTATTATTAGAAGGTGAAGGTGGGTGGAGATCCAGGTGGCTGAACTAGGTCAGGTCTGAAACGTGCATGGGGGGGATTTAGAAGGAGCTGGGGAGGCGTGAGTTTCAGCTCCTTCCAGCTCTGCCCTGCTCTGCTGGGACTGTCATTGCTTGATTCCTTCTCTGCAAAGTGAGGCCCCAGGAACAGTGCAGGATTGTTGGGGAGGGGCTTCTTTCTCCACACTGGTCTCAGGTGCACTAGAGCTGGTCACCTTGAGCTCCCCTGTCCATCCTATCTCCAGTGGCCTGGGTCCCCTGTGTCCCTCTGATCTGCCAGGGGTAAATTCAGGACAGCTGGCAGCCTTCTAGACTTTTCCCCTTTGCTCCCTACTCGGGAGGGATGTGGCATTTGATGAGAAGCTGGTCACTGGGTATGTAATCCGTCCCTGTCAGTAGGTCTGAAACCCCCTCCCCCACCCTCTGGTCACAGGATTTGTGAGCCCCCTTGACCCTCTTCTGCAGCTTCCTGTCATTTCCTCCATTCCTGTGGACCCTTGGCTGCCTTCATCCTATGGATTCCCTGAACCTCTCTGCTGGCTTCTGTCTCCCCAGCAGGTATAGGAGAACCTGAGAGAAAGCAGCAGCGTGTGTGGGAGAGCCCCCTTCCATGCACTGGAGACAGAAACCCAGTCTTGAGCTGATTGCATGAAAAATGAAGGTTGAGAGCCAGGAGCCAGAGTTGCGGGAGGGACTGCCTTGCCGAACACACCATAACCCAGAGGGCAACCTGTTCAAGTCAAGTGCTGTAGATGCCCCCACCGGCCAGCCCATGGTCTGCTCTCAAGGCCTGAAACCCCATACCCTCTAGAGGCCTTTCTTCCGTGCCCTCCCTGTCTGCTGCCAGGCAGCACCTCCTGGTGGTTACGGAGCACTAGCTTGGTATTCCTTTGCCTGTGCAGAGATAGTTCTACCTGGGCATTGTCAGTGGTGATCACCTTTCAGGCCTCACCCATGGCCTCTTCGAGCGGTGCCAGCTTGATTGTCTCTGAGGTCAGGGTGGGTGAGGAGAGCTGTCCTCTCTGCTTAGTGCTTAACAGAGTTGTCTAGCCTTCCTGGAGATGCTGATCCAGAGAAAAAGTGGCCTGGATGTGGGCTACAAGTGACAGCTTTGACCTATTCCAGTCTTCCCTGGTCCACCATTTCCTTCACCCCTGGAACAGGCAGGGGTAGGAAAAGAGACCCATCCTTGGTTCAGGATTGCAGTGCTGTGACTGTGGTGTGTGCACCAGAGACAGCTCTCTAGGGACAAGGAAAACCTCTCCCTCTGGGGGTGGTTGTGCTAATTCTGAGAGAGGAAGAGAAAATGTTCTGTTCTGACCCCGTGATGATCAGGAAATAAACGCCACACAGACCAGAAACACCAGGCGTTTAGAACACCCATTGTGTCTATGTCCCCTGTCCAGCAAAGGCAGAGGGCTGGGAGAAAGCAAGAGGCCTAGGGGAAGAGAGACCATGAGGTGCTGAGTCAGGGAGGGACATATGTGTTGGCCTTTCCCAGGCCTAGGAAACCAAGTGATTGGCAGCTGTAGGCAGGCGTGCTGTCCACCCCAGGGTACTGACCAAATCCAGTTAACTGCTGGAGCTTCCCATGGATCTGCTGGGGAGTACTGGGCATGTGGAGGATGAGGCTGCAGCTCCAGAGGGCCAGACAAGCAAGGAAGGAAGGGCTCATGCCTGCTCGTGGGGGAGGGGGATGTTCCTCAGCCCAACCTCCTCATCCTGCAAGCTCTAGCTGTGAGAAGCAGACTGAGCTTCTCTCCCTCTCCAAGGTCAGGGCTCTTCCCAGCTGTGACCCTGCAGCTCCCTGACTATCTCTGGGTTGTTGCAAGTAGAGCTGGGTCTTGGGACCATCTTTGTCTACTGCTGCTCTTTCCCTAGAGAACACCTCTGAGAAGGATTTCTTTTTAAGGAAAAACCACACCCACATTCTTTTTATTCTAGTACCAAACCCTTCTTGTACCACCAGGATCTGGAAATTCTCCCCTATTTCTGATTCACTAAGTCTTCTCTTCCCTCCTCTTCATCCCACCAAAACTCTGTAGGCAGCTGCCCAAATTAGAATGTGAATGGGAGGCCTGAAGAGGCGCCCACCACCCTGGGTCCCTCCCACCTACGTCAGAAGAGGACAGAAGCCCAGATGCTGGGGCAGTGAAACTCAGCTCCTGTCTCCCTTCAACAGGGAGCAGAGGGACCACTCTGGGCTGGAATGGCAGTCTTCACGGAGGCATCTGCTCATCTGTACCCCTCAGCTGGGAAAGGGCTGGCTCTGAAGTGGGAATTCAATACAGCAGGCTCAGCCCCTGCCCACCCATGGCCTAGGTGCAGGCTGGCTGGCAGAGACTCTGTCTCAAGGCAGAGAGCCCTGTGAGGTTTTCCTCCAAGGGATCAACCCAGTTCACTGCAGTAGGAGGAAGGCAGAGGCTGGTGTTGGGCAGAGGCACATTTGTTAGGAGCCTGTTAAGGTGAGATGGTGTGGCAGGCACCGCCTGAGGTGATCCTGAATGAGTCACACCCTTGCAGAGGTCCCTCCCCTGAGTGTGATGGAACCTGTGACTTGCTCTTAGCTAATACATTATGGCAGAGCTGGAGGAGTGTCTTTCCTTTGGCAAAGGAATTACATGGCAGAGGTCATATGGCAAAGGCACAAAGGTGACTAGTCACTCCCATGATTATGCTTCTTTAGAGACTTCTCTTGCTGGCCCTGAGAGCTAAGCCACCAGGTCGTGTGCATATGAGGTGGTGTTGTGGCAAGAAACTATGGTTCTCCTCCAAGAAATAAGAGCAGCGCCCAATCAACAGCCAGAATAAAAGGGGACCTCAGTCCTACAACCTTAAGGAACCAAATTCTGTCAACAACCATGTAAGTGTGGAAGAGGACCCTGAGTTTAAGAGAGAAGTATAGCCCATCACCTTGATTGCAGTGTTATGAGACCCTGAGGACCCTGCAAGCCATGCGCAGACTCCTGACCCACAGGAGATCTTCGATGTGAGATCTTAGATATGTGTTGCTTTAAGCCACTGTGTTGGTGGTATTTGTTACACAGCATCAGATAACTAGTACAGTTGAGGTGAGGATTTTAGAGGGAGGAGATACCTTTAGCAGACAAAAGGGTGAAGTTCCCAGAAGGGGCTGTGACCTGCCCTAGGTTAAGCAGCCACCTAAAACCAACCTGCAAAGCACCCACTGAGGGTGGGAAGTGGGGTCAGTCCCTGATTCTTGGTCTGCTACTATTCTTGTTCTTTCCCTGCTCCTTAGTGTGATCGTGAGTAACCCTGGCTGCTTCCTAGGACTGAGCTCTCTCCTCTGTCACATGCACGGCTGTACCAGACATCCTCTAGGCTCGTTTTAACATGACTGCGTGCTCTGAGGCCACTCTGATCTACAACCTGTTCTGATTTGCTCCAGGAGCCTTCTAGAAGTTTCTCTACTGCTCCTTGGCACCTCCCATATTGCATATTTCCACTGGGGCTCTAGTGGAGAGGATGTTCCTGTCCTGGGGACACATTGATCAGCCTTGTGGGCTCCGATCGTGGCAAGGACGGGAGTGAAAAGAACAACCTGTGAGGTTGTCTCAGTTGTGTACCAGGAGAGATGGTGTCACTGTGACCTGGTGCTGTATCACACTAGAAAAGTGGCCTCTCTGCTCTGGCTTTACATCTCTTCTGACAGGGTCAGTTCCAGAGTCCTCTGTGGCATATGCTGCTGCTTTTGAGAAGGGCTCCTTAGCAACTTAGTATTTGCAATATGGGGAGGGTCAGCCTGGTTACCACTTCCTTGTCCTGGTACCCAGGTATCCAAGCCCAAGGGGCAGACCTGAATGTTGACCTATTTCCCCTTGTTCCCTCCCGCAGCCTGGCACCCCAGTGCCTATCCAGCAGTTATCTCTGGACAACAAGAGCTGGAGACACAGCAGCCTCCCTTCCTTCCTGGTGACTTGCATCCACTCATGGGCTCAGGGTCCTCGAGATCTAGACTGTATTCACTTCTGAATTTCACCAGGAAGGTCAGGAAGTAAATCCTGAGGAGGTGACTTCAAGTTCTTCCAGAGGGCAGGATAGAGGGCAATTCGTTTGTTGACCAAATAGGAAGGCCTGGAAGTTTCTTCTCTCTCATGCTGCCCTCTGCGGCGTGCTTGTGGGGAGCAGAGGCTGGGCCTGTGCCCATCTCCTCAGCAAGTGGTGAGGTGAGCAGCAGTGAGCAGACTGTGTGAAGGTCCCTGAGGACAGGAGGAGAAGTGGGGCCTGCAGAAGCAGTACTGGGAACAGTTCCCTATGCTCATGGAGGCCTCCATCCTGGGTTTCCCTATCAACACCATGGTTGTCCAGCCAGGGGGAACTTCTGAAAAGGTGGTGGACTTCTGGGGACGTGCCCTGTCTATATCAGCCTGTGGTATGGAGGCCTTGTTCCACCCTCCTGAGCAGGCTTGGTCTCATGGTAACTCCAAAACTGTGACCCTAAGGTTGGGGCTCTGGGTTCATTGACCTTGTTACAGGTCCCTCTGTTCTGGACCTTGACTGACAACTTGGAAAGTACAGTCATGCCTCTTAACACTGTCCACCTAGTCTTGCTGCTCTGCCTTCTATGCTACTGAGGCTTTTAGCATTCACACCACCAACAATTAGCCTTGAGAAGGAAAGGGTGAGCATTACATTACTTTGCCAGACTCCATGCTGACTGGGCCAAGACCTCCTATCAGTTAAATCAGCTGCCAAATTGCAGCAACACCAGCCTTGTCAAAGATCAGCTGCTAATGGGAAGTTAGCACCTGCTTCCTCCTCCTCCACCATGTACCTGTACTCACTATGAATAGTCCTTCATGACACCTGTGCAGCCACTCAAATGCATGGACATGAATGGACTATAGTGTCCGGTGGGAGTTGGGCTGAGCCCCCTCTAATCTGGCCTTCCTGGAGAGATTCTATGTCAGAAATTTGCTTTATATGCTGTGAATGGGGGCTCTTGTTCTCTGAGCTGCAGGTGACAGGTGACTAGCAGATGGAACTGTCAGGTGCTGGTTTTCTCTTGGGTCCTGGAGGGGGGACCCAGTGTCTTTTAGATGTAACTCAGCGAGGCAGAGAGGATGCAGACCAGGGTGGTAGGAGCACTGTATCTGTGTGGTCAGATCCTAGTTGGTTTTCAAGAAACCCTGAAGGTGCTACCCTTGGCTGTCAGTCCTCACAGTAAGGACACCAAGGCAACCAAAGATTTCCCATACTTCCCAGGGCCTCTGGTGCCTGCTGGACTGAATATATATGTGTATGTGCATGCAGGGCATGTGTGTGTGTGTGTGTGTGTGAGATTACAAGCATCTCTGTGCTTATGTACACATGGTGGACACACATGGGCCCTGCCTCCTGAGCTCACATTTCCAGGCCTTCTCCATTTCCTGGCCTGTCATTAGATGGGCACACAGATAAGTCATGGTCCTCCATGACATCTACCAAGTACAGTTATATTCCACTTCCTTAGAAAAATTTCATCTAGTATATGCAGGTCATTTCCTGTGTATACTAGGTGTTTGAGAGACACCTACTAAAATAATCATCATATACAAATATGATGATTTAACTTTAACTTTTTAAGGGGTGAATTCATAACATCTCATGAGGTGGGCCTTTCTGTCCCCACTGTATATATGAGGAAGCTGAGCCTCAGAGAGGATAGCAACTAACATGTGATCACACAGTGAATAAGTAGCAGAGCCTGGATTTTAATCAGACTTTAAAGCTGCATGCACCATGTAATGTTAGGTGTGAATCTGCAGATTCTACACTTTCTGTTCAAAGAGCTTCCTTTCTTGTGCTAGCAATGAATTATCTCAGAATCTGTTTGTGTTTATATCACCTTCACTTTTGAAAGACCTCTGTGTCAATGTCTTTTAGTACTTCAAAGATGCTATTTTCTTATTTGCAGTATCTGACAGGGTAACAAAGATTTTTCTCCTGTGTTATCTTAGGTCTGTGATTCAATATACTGTTATTTTTTGTTTAAACAGTCAATTATCTTTAAGAGACTTAAATAAGAAGAGAAAAATCTTATGCACTTATCCATGTAGTGACTATTTCCTGTGTTCATCATTCCTTTGTATAGATCCACGTTTTCATCCATCACCATTTCACTTCTTCCTGAGGGACTTCCTCTAACACTTTTGTCATGAGTCTGCTGGTGATGAATTCCGTTAGCATTTGTGTTTGAAGAAGCATTCTGCCCCTGTGTTTTTAAAGATGTTGTTCCTGGATACAGAATTCTAGGTTAACTGTTTCCTTCCTTCTTTCCTTTTTTGCTTTCAGTACTTTACAAACATTGCTTAATTGTTTTGTTTTTTCTGGTGTTGAGGATTCAAGCCAGGACCTTGTATATGGCCTCTCCATTGTCTTCTTGCTCACATCGTTTCTGGGAGAAATCTGCTGTCATCTTGTCTTCTTTGTTTCTCCATACATAATGTATCTTTTTAAAATGTTTGCATACTTTTATGATCTTTC